>CM019825.1:167810958-167857334 GCA_009763385.1 Coix lacryma-jobi var. lacryma-jobi
GCACATACACTCCCACCAACTGAGCTTACCCGAGCCGGACCAACAAGGTCCATGTGTAAAAGCTCTCCGGGGTGCGAGGTCATGACCTTAGTCACCGGATGGTGGGAGCAGCAACCATCTTCCCATGTCTGCAAGAATGGCAAACTAGATCCTTCTCCATCGAAAGCTTGGGCAATCCTCGGATTAGGCCAAGTGAGCTAAGTCTTGCAAGCAAGTCGAAGCTTAAGTGACCGAGCCTCCTATGCCACTTCCAAAGATCGGAAGAAAGAAGGACTAGCCAAAAGACAGCGAGAAGAACCAAACGATTCCGAGAAATTCGCACAAAAGACTTTCCCAAAGGGCGAAATCAGACATACAAGATCGCCCTGAGGATCTAAGATGCGACTAAGGTTCGGTTTAAACGAATCTCATAGTCATCATCAAAAAGTTGCGAAACAGAAAGAAGGTTAAATGCAGGTTAGAAACAAGAGCAACATCGCGCAACACAAAGTGCTCATTAAACCCGCACCGATCCGCGAGACAACACCTTACCTTTACTATTGTCGCCGAAGGTTATGTACTCCTTTCCGGCGACTGGGCTAAGGCTGGAGAACCACTTGGTGTTTCCGGTCATGTGCCTCGAACAACCGGAATCCACCAACCAACGTCCTCCAACCGTCTTACCTACATCAAAAGAAAGACATAGGGTGAGCATACGGTCCAACACTGGGTTTTAGTGAAATAAGGGGAAAACCAGTGTTGGGCCGGCTGCTCAAAAGAAGGGTTAGTGAAAAACCATTCTAGCATGTCTACGAGGGAAGCGATCACCACGCTGAGGAAAACGTGGTCCGCTGGGAAGAAGCGCTCACCGCGGTACTCAAAACTGCGGTGGGGAAAGCGCTCAACAAAGCCTCCGCCACGGGGTTCCGTTACCTGCAAAAGCAGGACCCCGTCGGGCACGCTCTCTACGAGGTTTACGCCTAGGAGCCTGGGGCTCAAACTGCTCTAGCGTCTCTCCTCGGAGCTCTCTCCTGCCTAGGCCTAACAAACTGAGGTGCTGGACCTCTAGGCCTAGTCTCCCCTAGGGGCTCTCTCCTGCTGCCTAGGCTGGTATGCTTCCCTCCAACCTAGCAGCTCTCCCCTGAGGCTTCGGAGCATGTCCACCACGAGCTGGGTGAAACATGTCCGGGTTCTGCATCTCCCTAGCTCGGCGCGCCTCTCTCCTGCGCCTAAAGCAGAACTCACTCAGGTGACCATCCGCCCACAAAAGTCACACTGAACCTCACCGCGCGCAAAGGGGGTTGTTGGTTTGCAGGGATGTGGGTATGGTTCACCTTGCCCTTGCCCTTCTGTGGCAACTCCTCTCGGATGGGTGGCATTGTGTCAAGCTTGTTCTTTAGGTGATTGGGCTTGGGTTGCCATTGTGGATTCTTGGGTGGAGCCTTGGGGGGTTCAACTACAACTCCATCCTTGGTGACAGGCTTGGCAGGCTCTTTGGGTGGAAGCTTGGTTAGTTTGGGAGTAGTGGTGGAGTTGGGCTTCTCACAGGGGTTCAGACCACTAGACTCTCCAATCTTACAAAAGCTGAAAGATCAATACTCTGGCCAAGACCTACACCAGGAGCCCCAGCAGCTCGCTTGAATGGGAGATCATCATCCCGAGCTGAGGCTCACCACAAGACACCCATGACAAGACGGTCCGAAGGTATGTGTTTTCCTCCTCGGTACGCACCTTGTCATGCCTCACATTTGCCATCTCCTGCTCCAGGCCCTCACACAAAGCACATCTCTTGACACAAGTGCTATCCGAGCCGGCCTCTCAAAAGACTCAAGCTTGGCATTCTTCTCTGCCAACTCGGATGCAAGACAGGACAAGTCTTGCACGCACCCACAGCTGCGGTCTTAGCTCGGAGCTCATCCACCTCATCTACCAGCGCAGCATACTTACTCCTCAGAGTGAGAAGATCCGTCATGTGCGCGGCGCAATTCTCGCACTCCAACTCCTCCGACACAACCACGGTGGATCGAGCGAACTCAAGCTCCTTCACCGTGTCCTCCACTTTTGCCTAAACTCCTTGCGCTCTCTAGCAGCACGCCTAAGCAACTTATCTTGGCTAAGGAGGGCAGCAGTCAACTTCTCAACCTCGGAGGAAAGCTCGTCGTAGGTGAGAGATACCTGGGAGGTGTCGTCGTCGTCGTCGTTCCGAGGCGTGTGCTCCAAAGCCTTCGGCCCTCCCTGTTGTTATTGTTGACGACTTTTCGAGGTATTCGTGGGTCTTCTTTTTAGCTGAGAAGACCGAGACTTTCTCATTTGCTCGCAATCTGATTTTGCGTCTTCAGAACGAGTTCCCTTTGAACTCGATGCGAGCTATTCGGAGTGATAATGGTTCCGAGTTTAAAAATTCGGATTTTGAGAAGTTTTGTAACCGCCTTGGTTTGGAGCATCAGTTTTCTTCCCCCTATACACCACCTCAAAATGGTGTTGTAGAAAGGAAGAATCGGACCCTTGTTGAGATGGCCAGGACGATGCTTGATGAGCATAGGACTCCTAGGCGTTTTTGGGCCGAAGCTATGAACACTGCATGCTACATTTCGAATCGCATTTTTCTGAGAGCGTTTTTGAAGAAGACCTCTTATGAGTTGCGTTTTGGTCGCCAGCCCAAGGTGAGTTATTTTAGAGTCTTTGGTTGCCACTGTTTTATATTGAAGAAAGGCAACCTGGACAAGTTTGAGTCTCGTTCTTCTGACGGTGTGTTTTTGGGTTATGGCACTCACACTCGAGCTTATCGTGTACTTAACCTTGACACTAACCGAGTCATGGAGACATCAGATGTCACCTTCGACGAGACTCTTGTTTGTCCCTCTTCTCGTTTTGAGCGTGCAGGTGATCATGAGGTTGGAGAGCCTCTTTTTGATGATGAGGACGAGGGTGCTGAAGATATAGATGATCCAGCACCCCCTCCACCTGCCGTGCCGCAAAGGGCGGCCTCGACGACGACTCACGGCCCCGACACTTCTTCTTCCTGGGGGCCGTGGGATCCTCCACCTCGCGCGGTACCTTTTGTACCCGGGGTGGAACCAGCTGCTGTTGAGGGGGAGGTCACTTCTTCCCGGGAGGCGCCACGACATATCCAGCGCCAGCACCCCCCTGAACAGATGATCGGCGACATTGACGAGCGAGTTACTCGCTCCAGGTCACAGCACATCTCGCACTTTGCTCATTCTGCTTTTGTTGCGTCTTTTGAACCCCGAGATGTTGGACACGCATTGACGGATCCGGATTGGGTCAATGCCATGCATGAGGAGCTAGAGAACTTTGAGCGAAATCGGGTTTGGGTTCTAGTGCCACCACCTCCTGACTGTAAACCTATTGGGACAAAATGGGTATTTAAAAACAAGCAAGGAGAGGAGGGCCACATTGTGAGAAACAAGGCCCGGCTTGTAGCGAAGGGTTATAGTCAGAAGGAGGGGATAGATTATGAGGAGACCTTCGCTCCTGTAGCTCGTTTGGAGGCTATTAGGATACTCTTGGCTTATGCTGCATCCATGGGTTTCAAACTTTTTCAAATGGATGTCAAGAGTGCCTTCTTAAACGGCTACATTGAGGAGGAGGTCTATGTCCAGCAACCCCCCGGTTTTGAAAATCCCAAGTTTCCAAACCATGTCTTTAAACTCCACAAAGCTTTGTATGGTTTGAAACAAGCCCCTAGAGCCTGGTATGAGAGATTAAAAACCTTTTTGCTAGCTAAGGGTTTTAAAATGGGATGTGTTGATAAAACGCTCTTTCTCCTCAAGCAAGGCAAAGATACTCTCTTGGTCCAAATTTACGTGGATGATATCATTTTCGGTGGTTCTTCTCACGCTTTGGTTGCCAAGTTTGCAAGATACTATGAGCAGGGAGTTCGAGATGAGCATGATGGGCGAGCTGACCTTCTTTCTCGGGTTGCAAATTAAGCAATCCCGAGAGGGGACGTTTGTGCACCAGGGCAAGTACACGAGGGACTTGCTGAAGCGGTTCGACATGGGTGAGGCCAAGCCTCTTCCGACGCCCATGTCGACGACGACTGCCCTGGATGCCGACACGGATGGAGAAGCAGTGGATCAGAAGGAGTACCGCAGCATGATTGGATCGCTGCTCTACCTGACGGCGACACGGCCGGACATTCAGTTCGCCGTATGCTTGTGCGCGCGCTTTCAGGCTTCGCCACGCACTTCTCACCGTCAGGCGGTGAAGCGCATCCTCAGGTACCTTCGTTTCACGCCTGAGCTCGGGATTTGGTATTCTGCTTCTTCCACCCTCTCGCTTTGTGGCTTTTCTGATGCTGATTTTGCTGGTTGTCGCATTGAGCGCAAGTCTACTTCAGGGACTTGCCAGTTTATTGGATCTTCTCTTGTGTCGTGGTCTTCTCGCAAGCAGTCTAGTGTCGCTCAGTCTACCACGGAGGCTGAATATGTTGCTGCGGCTAGCTGTTGTTCCCAGTTACTCTGGATGATGGCCACTTTGCGTGATTTTGGTTTGAGCTTTACTCGAGTTCCTTTGCTTTGTGACAGCACGAGTGCCATTAGCGTTGCTAAGAACCCCGTGCTTCACTCGAAAACCAAACACATTGATGTGCGCTTTCATTTCTTGCGAGACCACCAGGAGAAGGGTGATATCGACCTTCGCCATGTCGATACTCATCACCAATTGGCTGATATTTTCACCAAGCCTTTAGACGAATCAACCTTTAATAGGTTGAGGGGTGAGCTTGGTGTGTGTTTCCCCTTTTAGATGGGGGAAGCATTTTGAGATGTACAGACTGACTCTTTTATTTTGAGGCTCTTTTCTTTTGAGTTTCTTGAGTCCTTCCAATTGGTATCTTCTTTCTTTCAGTTTTGTGTCGGACATACGCATTTACGTTCTGAGCTTTATGTCTATATTCACTAGAATGTAATTATGCTCTTGTTAGTATTGCTCCGATACTTATGATGATGCTTGTAGCTTATGCTCTTTCTGATCACTGTTACATGTTATGAGCGAGCTATTTTTGGAATGGTGAATTATGCCTAATGTATATAAATCTGAAAATGTTCACCATTGAGATATGCAACTAGCATGTGTAGGGTGTGTTGAGTCCATTCCTGCTTTTCATATATGCTAGGTTGCTATGTCTCTAGTTCTGAGTCATTCACTTGCTTGGTTGTTCATAACTTGCTTAAAATCTGAACCAAGTATTGTTGAATTGAAAAGATCGAGATGGGATTGCTTGTCAACACCTCATGGTATTGAGACTGTTTCTCATTGCACCTTGAGTTAAACTTGAGCCATGTAGTGTATGACCGAAACCGTTGCTTTAAGCTTCTGATTGCTTCGGCATAGGCTTCGCACGGTTGAAAAGTTAGGCATTGACAAGCTTTCAACCTCTCGCAATCACATGCTAAAAATGAACTTGTGAACTCCTTTACCGCTGCAACTCCGATATGAATTTGGAATCACAAGTATATGCTTCATTCCTATGCATGATGATTGAACTTTGCTAGGGGTAGTTCACCTTGTATATATGTTTAGCACTTGTTTGGATTCCTTCTATACATGTCTAGTGTTATTTTGATGGTGACTATCCTTTTTGGCTTAAAACTGCTCACATGCTCCTATGCTTCATATTTCGTATAAGTGATCAGTTTGAGCCTTTGCTATTTGAGTGCTTAATTGAGATGTTGGAGCTATACTGATTAGAGCATCTTTGCACTCTTTTGACTATATACTTGAAGCTCCTAACTTGCATTTTGACTTCATATGCATTTTGGAAGGAGATCTTGTGTTCAGGGGGAGTTTATGTGAAGGGAGTTGCTTCTCCGATACCTTTTGGCCTTGATAAGTGCATTTTCAACTAGGGGGAGAAATTTATGCAAATCATATGCTCCTGTGTTGTTCAACTAAGGGGAGACTCATTTGTCCTAGTTGTTTGCATTTGTCGAGGGGGAGTTTGCTAGTTGTGTTGAGCCGTTGCCTCTGTCTTGAGGGACTAGCAAACGTTCCTAGCTTTTCATGAGCTTTCATAAGCTTTTTCTTTTGGCTTTCAATTGGTATCGTCTGGTGTGCTTTCCCATTTGTTTTGGGTTGATTTCCAATTGGTTCGGAGTGATTTTCTTGCTAGTTGTGTTGAGCCTCTGTGCCTCTATCTTGAGGGACTAGCATTTTGCTTCTGTTGTCCTCCGATCTTCAATTGGTATCTGCTAGCGGTGTTGAGCCTGTTCTACCTCTTCTTGAGGGCTAGCTTTGCTTTGCTTGGTTGCGTCGAGCCGTTGCCCATGTCTTTGGGGACCAAGTTTTCGCTTCATCCACTTGACCTTCTTTGGCTTTTGTTAGGCTTTTGGGTCATTTGGTTGGGTTTTCTCCTCCCACTCCTTCCTACCTCCTTCTTCTTATTCATGATTTGTTGTGGAGTTGACAATGCACTCATCAAGGGGGAGATTGCGGATACATGGGTGTATGCCGAGTCTCTGTGTGATGAGTGATTGTCAACGGAGATGATGCGCATGTTCTTTGGCTTGTGTTGTGCAGGTGTCGAGCACGGAGACAGTGATCGATGGCGGGTGAAGGTCAAGTTGCGACGTGCCGTGCCGACGGACCGGGCGCGATGAAGGATGGGCGTGCCGTGCGGCGGACGTGCCATGCCGATGTATCGGACGGTGAAGGGCGGACGTGGACTTGGACTGATGGACTGGAGGCCGGAGGATCAGCTGTGGTGGCTGGCAGCCTGCGACAGCGACAAGCGGAGAAGTGCGATCAGGTCGGTGGAAGGGGTGCACAGGCGGTGCATCCCCTCTACGACGCCGGTTTGTTGGTAGAGCCCGGGAAAAACCAACGGTGGACGGTTTCCAGGTTTGGGCCTCAAAACCTGGGTGCTGGGTTTCCAGGTTGAGCCACAAAACCTGGGCGCGACGGTTTCCAGGTTGAGCCTCAAAACCTGGGCGTGGGCCGGTTTCCGAGTTTGGGCCTCAAAACTCGGGCGCGGACGGTTTCCGAGTTTGGCCACAAAACTCGGGCTGGAGGCTGGTTTCCCGGTTTGGGCCTCAAAACCGGGGGCTGATGGAAAAGGCTGGTTTCCCGGTTTGGGCCGCAAAACCGGGGGTGCAGAGTGGTGGCGGCACGTGGCGACGATCTGAAGGTTGCGTGGAGGCGACGCGGAAGACCGTGCGGGCGTGGCCGTCGGATCTACCTACCACCAGCGGGTGGACTAGAATAGCCTTAGGGTTAGGCTGGTCCGCTCTGTAATTAGAGTAGAGAGGGGTAGAGTAGGAAATAGACTTAGGCTAGGTTAGTATAAGTAGTCTAGGGGAGACACCCTCCTCCTTATCTCAATCTCAGTTAGAGCTTTCATTTCCTAGGGTTTCCACTCTCCCACACCCCTGCTTTAGCTAGTTGAGATCCGCAGAGAGACTCCACTCTGTGTACCGTTGATTCGAGGAAGTGAGGCCGTATCCTCACCTTGGATCCCATCTCTTGGTGTCAATTCGCGTTTTGATTTCATGTTCATCATGTTCTTCGCGGATTGCTTTGTGCCTTGAGTTTTCCCGTCGCTTGATCTTCGTGCTCGGTTCATCTTTCACGATTCCGTTTGAACTGAGTTGCTCTAGATCGTGAGGCACTTCTTTCCACCGAAAGAAATCATCTCTAACCTCACGGTCTAGGAGATCGATCAAGTTTTAGTTTCGGGTCTCTTTTTCTTCTTTCCCCCGAATTCCTTCGATTCACCGATTTGGAGTTAGGTTCGAGCCATGATCTCTTAGAGATAGCTCACTAACCTCCTTGTGACTCCTCAGATCGAATCCCAAGCCTAGAGCACTTGATTCGGAGGAGATCGGGTTGAATCGCCGGAGTTTCAGTGCAGTCGCGGGGTGACCGGACGCTCTGTCGGGCTGACCGGACGCATGCTTTCAGAGTCCGGTCGTTGAGCACGGCGCCAAGCTTTTCTGCGTACTGACCGGACGCTCTCGACCGGACGCTCTGTTTGCATTTCGACCGGACGCTACGCTTGCACTGTTCCCGTGTCATTGTCTCATCTGACTGGACGCTCAGTGAACGACCGGACGCTTGAGCTCCGTGCGTCCGGTCGCGAACAGAGAGCTCCCAGAGCTGTTTTCTGACGACCGGACGCGTCCGGTCCCTGCTGACCGGACGCAGGCCAGAGTCCGGTCGCTGCAGTTTCGCGCGTCTTCGTTCGCAGTTCGTTCGTTCTTGATTGGATTTGAGTTCCGTCTTTTGGGTTGGCTTTCTAGGGTTGTCTAGTGTCCCGCTGTGCTTCTAGGAAGCATCCACCCTACATCTAGGGTCGTGGACATTAGCAAGCTCTAGGTTTCGCCTTTGGGGTTGATCTTGGGACAGTGGCATCTAGTTTCCGAAAGGAAATTTTTGAAGCTCCCATTCACCCCCCCTCTGGTCGCTTTCGGGTAGCTTCTCGGTCCTTCACTCATAAGCATATATTTCCTACACTTACGGAGTACATTTCGATGTACTCACCCTTCCTCTTTGAACCCCCTGCTACCCCACCCAGACACTGGAGTCTACAACGAGGAGCAGGAGTTACGAGAAGACGATGGATACGATCCAGACGACGTGTACTAGGATGGCGCAGCCCCCGGTCGACCTTCCTGTGGAGATGACGTCCAGTTTCCGCGAAGACTGCATTAGAGTTAGACTGAGAGTCTGTACTTTTCTTTCAGACGTGAGGGTCATTTTTGTAATAATGTTCGATATATTAATAAAGCATTGTTCTGATATTTACTATGATGTGGATATATGTATGAAAATTGATCTTGGCATACATATATTGTGCTCCAATTTTGTTCTTAAAATTAGGGTGTCACAAGGCTCCCAAAGAAGTGAGTTATGTCCTGCATCCTCTGCGCCTCCCGCTGCTGGACGGCCAGTAACTCGCGACGATGGGCCGCCGCCTGGGCCTCGTGCATGGCCTGCAACCTCTGCACCTGGTCCACCTGAGCCTGCATCTGGGCCTGCAAAATTCGTCCCGTAAGGTTTAAACAATGCAAAGGCAAAGTATATGTGTAAAAGCAATGAACGACGAATAGAACAGTGCTTACCTGAAGTGCAGCCATCATCTGCTATGAGGTCGGCTGCCGAGGTCGTATGGGGACGGAGGAGCTCGTGCTTGCAGCTCAAATCTCGGCGAGGTTAGGAACAGAGGAAGAGTCAACTGCGTTGTTGGCTATCCAGTACCGACCGTGCTGCTTCCCTCCTCCCAGCCTCATCACCAGGTCTGTATCTAGGGGCTGGGTGGCCGGATCGAAGTCCTCCCCATGGCGCTCGCGAGCCGCCGAGGTGTACTCCGTGACCTTGGTGTAGGCGTTCACGTTGGTGTACGCCTCGGGCCCGACGTTCGGGTTGTACTAGGTACTCGCTGCAGTCACCTTGCCCTTGTGTGACAAGTGGTACGCCTTGAAAGGGAGGCACTCCTCACCACCATGCGATTGGGACTACGAGGAAAACACATAGATGATTACAAGTAATGAGTAATTGAGTGTTAGAATAAAAAAATCAGTAGAGCATACTCATCTGTCGGCGTACGTGTTGAGGCTAAGGTTGCCTTAGTGGTGTGGCACCCCAGGCATCTGCAGGCGGCAGTCTCAGCGGGCACCGTGCCTCTCGTACCACTCGTCCGATTTTCACTTGTCCACAATGGACAACCAGCAGTCTAGGTGATTGGCTTACCAACCAGGACAGAACTGCAAGACAATAAGTATTTAATATGTTAGAAGAGCCGCTAAAGTGATGAATGGACCAATCAGTATTACTGTTTTGTACGTACCTGGATGTACTGCTCCCTAGTGAGGTCGGTCTCCCTGGTCAGCATCATCTGCCTAGCCTCCGCCTTCTTTACCGCCTTCCCTAACACGTCGGCGTTGTAGTTGATGACGCACTAGATCCGCGCCTCGTGGTACAGATCCGCGAGCCGGGACCTGCAGACCTTGTCCTGCACGTGCAACGTCTCGGCCTCTCTCCCCGCCTCGCACGCAAAGTACTCCTGCATAAAGACAACATGTACCCTTTCATTATTTCAAGAACGTCCAACAAATACATATCATTGAGAAATGTTGTGCGAGTAAGACTCACCCAGAACTCGGCCCTAATCCGCGCTGCAACGGTGGTGTATGTGGGGTCCTCAGCAGCACCGAAGTGGTCCCACGTCCAGGGCGGTGACCTAACCCCGGCGTAGGTGACCAAGCCAGGGTAGTTCTTCCGAATCAGAAGACTTAACACACCATTGATATGGCGTGTCTTGCCCCCTGCCACAAGTTCCCAGTTCCTGCATGAGTCATTAAGAACAATTGTTAGTCGAAAGTTCAATTTTGAACATGTCATGTGAACAAGTAGTGAAAACATTAATGGTAACTTACTTGTCGCCGTAAGGTCGAATCACCGGGCGGCGGCTAGGTGCGATCCGCTGCTGCGATATTTGGCATATCATCGCATGTGAGGCTATCCGGAGATCTCAGGGTTTCAACCATCTTGCGCCATCACTTGCTCCAAACATTCCCAAATTTTTTTCATAGCCTCTACATGTGATGTCAAGGTCACTCGTCCATTTTCATGATTTTCTGACTTCATTTCTATTTTTAATAATTTTAAATCCAATATCACGCAACTTGGTCGCCGTTTCTCGTGCACGAGACGGTCGAGTCTCCGTGCCTGTCCCTGGATACGGTGTCAAAATACACTCCGAAGAATGAATACCACTTTTTGAATCGGTGAGTTACATTATTTCATGCACCTGCAGTTCAAACGTGCGTCCCGGAAAAAAATCATCAAATTAAAGAAAATGCGCAAAATATAGCAAGAAGTATGGAAAAACACATCAAATTTGAAATCTTGGCTTGTAGTACTGTAGCAAGGCCACAGAAAAAATTGGGAGCAAAAAAACAAAAAAAAAAATAATCTTTGCCGAGAGCTTCCTAAAGCCCTCTGAAAGTCCCTATTTGGTTTTGGATAATTGATGTCACCTTGGGTACTAACCTTTGTCATGAAGTATTCATTAGCTAGGTTGGTACATACCAAGTGTGGGAGCAAGATGATGACCATGGTGTTGGTGGTGACGACCAAAAGATGGATTAAGTGGTCCACATTTGGAAAGAGAAGAAGAGAAAAGCAAAACCCTATGGAGATCAAGGCAAAGGTATAAATAGGGATTTTGTTTTTGGCACTCAAGACACCATAGAGGGTGTGAGTGTGTTTAGGATCGATAGCCATACTATTAAGAGGGGACTATCTCGGTGATTGCGGTTATCAAGTGCCACTAGGTGAATTCATACATGCATATGCATTAGGACCTAGTGTGCTAACCTCTAATCCTTTGAAAAATGTTTGGAAAATGCTAACACACATGCACAAGGTGATGTACACTTGGTGGTGTTGGCACATTTGCAAAGGAGAAGAAGCCGGAGTTGAAAATGAAGTTTTCAGGCGTGACCGGACTCTGCAACATGGACCGGACGCTGTTGCAACATGCGCCCGATCACTATTGAAACAGTGACCAGACGCTAGTGCAACATTTGACCGGACGCGATGCTACAACTGTTCACGAGAGGCAACGCGCGTAATAGAGGTGATCGGACGCTGAGTGAGTCCGGTCAATAGTGACCGGACGCGTCCGGTCGTTGAAAAACGTCTCTGGAACCTCTCTGTTCGTGACCGGACGCTCAGTGCAACATTGACCGGACTCTAGTGCAACATGCGTCCGGTCACTACTGAAACATCGACCGGACGCTAATGCAACATTGACCGGACGCGTCCGGTCGTCCCGTAATCAGCCCATTCGAAGGGGTAACGACTCTATTTGTTTGAGGGGGGTATATAAATATGAGTTGGCCGGCTTTGGGAGCTCGCTCTTGGCATTCTAACATATTGGACATCCCTTTGAGCTAAACATACTCCCTCCCACTCATCTCCTTGCTTGATAGCGCGAATCAAAGTGAGATTGAGTGATTCCAAGTGCATTTGCTTGTGTGTTTGCATCTAGTGGCACTTGGGGATCGTTGTTGCTGCGGTTTTCTCGTTACTCTTGGTGGTTGCCGCCACCTAGACGGCTTGGAGCAGCGGAGGAGCTTTGGCACGAGTTGGTGATTGTTCGTGGCCATCTCCCGGTGATTTGTGAGGGATATTGTGCCTTCCCCGGCGAAGAGCCAAAAGGTAACTCTAGTAAATTGCGCGTGTCATTGAGTTACGTCCATTTGTGGGTCGGTTCTTGTGGCGCTCAAGTGTTGAGCTAGGTTTGTGAACACCTATTAGCCACCGAACCACCAAGTGGTTGGTCGACACAACGGGGAGTAGCGTGCCGGCAAGCACGTGAACCTCGGGAGAAAATCTTTGTGTCCCTTGTCTATTTGGATATCTCCTGGACTTCATTGGTATTCATATTGTGGTTGATCATCTCTTGCCGGTGTTGGTATATCTCTCTATCTTTGCATTACATTCTTTATTTCTTGTGTAGAGATAATTGTTGCTAGAAGTAGCTCTCTAATTAGAAGTAATTATCTCTTGCTAGCTCACTAGTTTAGAAAGTAGTGACATAGCTTTTGTGTGCCATAGTGACTATAGTTTACTAGAATTGTTTGGATAGGTGGCTTGCAACTCTTTGTAGAGCCAGAGCAAAAAGCTTCGCTTTGTAATTGTCTAACTAGTTGGTCTAAGTGTTTTGTAGAATTTTTATTAGGCTATTCACCCCCCTCTAGCCATTTAGGACCTTTCAAGTGGTATCGGAGCCGTGGTCACCGTTTGCATAAGGATTAACAACCTTCGATGTTAAAAATGGCTCAAATTGTGTTTAACCATGTTGGGGGCAAACCACCGTTCTTTGATGGCACATCTTTTGATTATTGGAAAAGAAAGATGAGAATGTATTTGGGTTCAATCAATGACAAGGTGTGGGATGTGGTAGAAAATGAGTTTGTGATTCTTGATCCTACCAATCCAACACCAAATGACTCCATCAACAAGCAATGCAACACAATGGCGCTCAACACCATATACAATGCCATTGATCCAAAGGTGTTCGAGCAAATCAAAGATCTTGACAATGCAAGTGAAGTGTGGAAAAGATTAGAAGAAACATATGAGGGCACTTCAACGGTAAAAAGTGCCAAGTTGTACATGCTCAAGGACAAGCTCACCAACTTCAAGATGAAGGATGATGAATCAATTCCGGAAATGTTCTATAGATTGCAAGTCATCATCAATGATCTCAAGTCCTTGGGAGAAAAGGTGCAAGATGAAGACTTCACTCACCGGTTCTTGAGTTGCTTGCCCAAGAGATTCAAGACACTTCGCACCATCATCTTTAGAGGAGGCTTGAAGAATGTGACTCCAAATGAGGTGCTCGGTGATGTCATGACCGAAGATCAATACAATGAAGATAGTGAAGACGTGGTCAAGGAAGAGGACAAGAAGAAGAAAAGTGTGGCATTCAAAGCCACCTCATCAAAGAGCAAGGGCAAGTCCAAGAAGGAAGAATCAAGTGACAATGAAGAAGCTAGTGACATTGATGATGAAGCCTTAGCTCTCTTTGTGCGCAAATTTGGCAAGTTCATGAAGAAGAAGGGCTATGGTTCAAGGAAGAGAAGAGATTACAACAAGAGCAAAGACTATGTGAGAAGATGCTACAAGTGCAAGAGCAAGGATCACGTTGTAGCGGATTGTCCCTACAATAGTGACAATGATGAAGATGAGAAAAAGAAAGACAAGAAGGAAAAGAAAGAGAAGAAAATGAGCTTCAAGAATAAGAAGGGTGGCTCATATGTTGTCACATGGGATAGTGATGCATCATCCGATAGTGAAGACTCAAGTGATGATGACAACAAGAAGAGCACCAAGAAGAAGGCACTTGCAAGCATTGCAATCACCAACAAGCCTTCTCTATTTGACACTCCTTCATGCTTCATGGCTAAGCCAACTAAGGTACAATCCGATGATGAGAGTGATAGTGAGAGTGATGAGGATGAGGAGCACTCAAAGGAGGACCTCATGGACATGTTGGAGCAAGCTCACACTTGCTTTGAGATGAAGAGGAAGGAGTGCAAGGATTTGCGCAAGAAGCTTAGTGCTCTTGAGCAAACCCTTGATGAGCTCAAGTCCACTCATGAGAGGCTAGAGGTAGCCCATGAGATGCTTGGCAAGGCTCACACCAAGCTTGAAAAAGCTCACTCCTCCCTCCTCGATCAAGTCAAGGTTGAGAACATTGTTCCAACATGTAACATAGGAGTAACTTGTGATATTCTTGATGAATCATTTTATACTCCTATTGTTGTTGCTCCCACTAACCCCTCATGTAGCTCATCCACTACTACTTCTACTATGAGTGATGGTTTCACTTGTGATGCCTCACTAATGGTGGAGAATGAGACCTTGAAAAAGGAGGCCAATGAGCTCACTCGTGCCTTAGGCAATGCCTATGGTGGAGATGCCCGCTTGCTTAAGTGCTTGGGTAGCCAACGGTTCTCTCTTAACAAAGAGGGATTGGGCTATACCCCCAAGAATGGCAAGGCGGCTTTTGTGACTCAAAAGACTAGTTTTATGAGAAGCAATGGTCGGTTTTGCAACAAATGCAAGCAATCCGGGCATATAGATCAATATTGCAAGAACAAGAACAAGAATGCTAATGTATCCTCAATTCAATTTGATTCTTGTTATTTTCTTACCAAGGGTATCAATGGTGTAAAGGCTAAGTTTATTGGTGCTCCCATTGTTGGCCCAAAGAAGAAGGCAATTTGGGTGCCCAAAAGCTTAGTGACTAACCTTGGAGGACCCAAGCAAGTTTGGGTACCTAAGAAGAATTGATATTTTCTTGTAGGTCAATTATAAAGCCGGAGGAAGGCATTGGGTGCTTGATAGTGGGTGCACTCAACACATGACCAGAGATGCAAGAATGTTCAATTCAATCAATAAGAATGATGACAATGAGATTGATAGTATTACATTTGGTGATAATGGCAAAGGCAAGGTCAAGGGGCTTGGTAAGATTGCTATATCAAATGACATGAGCATATCCAATGTATTGCTAGTAGAGAGCTTGAACTTCAATTTGCTATCCGTGGCTCAATTGTGTGATCTTGGATTCAAATGCATATTTGGGGTTTATGATGTTGAGATCATAAGTGTAGATGGCTCAAATTTGATCTTCAAAGGCTTTAGATATGAGAATCTATACTTAGTTGATTTCAATGCTAGTGAAGCTCAATTGTCAACTTGTTTGTTCACCAAATCTAGCATGGTTGGCTATGGCATAGAAGACTTGGTCATATTGGAATGAAACAATTGAATAGATTGATTAAGCATGATCTAGTTAGAGGCTTGAAAGATGTGGTGTTTGAAAAGGATAAACTTTGTAGCTCTTGTCAAGCCGGAAAGCAAGTTGGAAACACTCACCCTAAAAAGAGCATGATGAGCACTAGCAAAGCATTTGAGTTGTTGCACATGGATCTATTTGGACCAACAACATACACGAGCATTGGTGGAAACAAATATGGCTTTGTGATAGTGGATGATTTCACAAGATATACATGGGTGTTCTTTCTAAGTGACAAAAGTGATACATATGCTACATTCAAATCTTTTGTCAAGAGATGTCACAATGAGTTTGAAACAACCATCAAGAAAGTGAGAAGTGACAATGGTAGTGAATTTAGAAACACAAGAGTTGATGAGTTATGTGATGAATTTGGAATTAGACATCAATTTTTGGCCAAGTACACTCCACAATCAAATGGTCTTGTTGAAAGGAAGAATAGAACTCTCATTGATATGGCAAGATCTATGCTTAGTGAGTACAATGTGAGTCATTCATTTTGGGCCGAAGCTATCAACACGGCTTGCTATTGTAGCAACCGCCTCTATTGTCACCCCATGATGGAGAAGACACCTTATGAGCTATTGAATGGAAGAAAGCCCAACATTGCATACTTTAGAGTCTTTGGTTGCAAATGCTATATCTTGAAGAAAGGCACTAGATTGAGCAAGTTTGAGAAAAATGTGATGAAGGCTTCTTGCTTAGTTACTCCACTACAAGCAAAGCATATAAAGTTTGGAATTTGGCTAGTGGAACTCTTGAGGAAGTGCATGATGTTGAATTTGATGAAACAAATGGCTCTCAAGATGAAGAAGAAAATCTAGATGATGTGAGAGGAACTCAATTGGTCAATGCAATGAAGAATATGGATATTGGTGATATTCGGCCTAGGGAAGTGATTGATGTTGAAGATGACAAAGATCAAGTGCTCACTTCTCCAATTATGCAAGCTAGTGGTTCTCAATTGCAAAATCAACAAGTGGCTAGTACATCTCAAACAAATGATCAAGCAAGTACAAGCAATCAAGTCCAAGTGCTCCAACCAACCAATGTTGCAAGGGATCATCCATTAGATCAAATCATTGGTGGAATTCAAAGTGGTGTGCAAACTAGATCAAGATTGGCTTCTTTTTGTGAACATTACTCTTTTGTATCATCCATTGAGCCAACCAAGATTGAAGAAGCATTACAAGATGTTGATTGGGTAAATGCCATGCATGAAGAGCTTAACAACTTCACAAGAAATCAAGTATGGGAATTGGTAGAGAGGCCTAAGAACTACAATGTGATTGGCACTAGATGGGTCTTTCGCAACAAACAAGATCAAGATGGCATCGTGGTGAGAAACAAAGCAAGACTAGTGGCACAAGGATACACTCAAGTAGAGGGTCTTGACTTTGGTGAAACATATGCACCTGTTGCAAGATTGGAAGCAATAAGAATCCTATTAGCTTATGCTTGCTCCTACAACATCAAGTTATATCAAATGGATGTCAAGAGCGCATTTCTCAATGGCTACATCAATGAGTTAGTATATGTTGAACAACCACCCGGTTTCGAAGATGACAAGAAGCCCAACCATGTTTACAAGCTCAAGAAGGCACTTTATGGTTTGAAACAAGCACCAAGAGCATGGTATGAGAGGTTAAGGGATTTTCTCCTCTCTAAAGGGTTCAAGATGGGAAAGGTTGATACTACTCTCTTCACCAAGAAGATTGGAAAAGACTTGTTTGTGTTGCAAATATATGTTGATGATATCATTTTTGGTTCAACTAATCAAGATTTTTGTGAAGAGTTTGGTGAATTGATGGCAAATGAGTTTGAGATGTCCATGATTGGAGAGCTTAGCTACTTCCTTGGTCTACAAATCAAGCAATTGAAGGAAGGCACATTTGTTAGTCAAGGCAAGTATATAAAGGACATGATCAAGAAGTTTGGATTGCAAGATGCAAAAGACATTAGCACACCTATGGGGACAAATGGACAATTGGATAGTGATGCAAGTGGCAATATGGTGGATCAAAAGTTATATCGGTCTATGATTGGAAGCCTACTCTATGTGACCGCATCAAGACCGGATGTCATGTTTAGTGTATGCATGTGTGCAAGATTCCAAGCTTCACCAAGAGAGAGTCACTTGAAAGCAACCAAGAGAATATTGAGGTACTTGAAGCATACACAAGATATTGGTTTATGGTATCCAAAGGGGTCAAACTTTGAGTTGATTGGATATTCGGACTCCGATTATGCGGGTTGCAAGGTTGATAGAAAGAGCACATCGGGCACATGTCAATTATTGGGAAGATCACTTGTGTCTTGGTCATCAAAGAAGCAAAATAGTGTGGCACTTTCAACCGCCGAAGCCGAATACATATCCGCCGGTAGTTGTTGTGCTCAGTTACTTTGGATGACTTTGGAATCAAATTCAAACAAGTGCCATTGCTATGTGACAATGAGAGTGCGGTGAAGCTCACAAACAACCCCGTGCAACATTCAAGAACAAAGCATATTGACATTAGGCACCACTTCATAAGAGACCATCAACAAAAGGGTGATATTTCAATTGAGAGTGTTGGTACCGATGATCAACTTGCCGACATATTCACCAAGCCACTTGATGAGAAGAGGTTTTGCAAGCTAAGGAATGAATTGAACATACTTGACTTCTCAAATATGTGTTGATGCACCCCCACTTATATGACATGCCTCTCCTTCGACAAAGCAAGGTAAAAGTTGATTGTCATATGCATTCATACTTTGGTAGGACATGTTTTAGTGCATCTAGTCATTCCTCATCATCATTAGGCTCATTCATGAAAATAAATTGATTTTGATGCTTATATGATGCCACTATTGTTTCTATGCTTGATATGATCTAGTGGTAACATCTGACATGTTTATGGGCTTCCAATCCTAGTGTTTAATCTAGAAAATGAGCAATGGAATGTTTAACCAACATGAGTAAGATAACCATTGCAAGATGTGTGAAGAAGCTTACTCTAGAGCAAACCGTGTTAAATGTTTCATGCAACTGACCTAGATTGAACCAAATATGAAAGAACTAACTCTCTCCTAAACAATCTGAACCTTTTTATGCAAACCTTTTATGGGAATGGATGACAAAGGGGGAGAGAAAAGTCACAAAGATCAAATGAAGGGGATCAAAACTTTGAAAATGATTTTTGAGTATACAAGTAGGGCACACAAGTAGGGGGAGCAAGCTCATGAACTTGGTTGTTGCATTTGTTTTGTGCATATTCATATGCTTGCTTGCATTAGACAAGTTTTTAATTTTATATCCATGCTTGTGTGGTGTATGCTAGAAATAGATTTTGAATGATGATTTGCAAACTAGCATGCATAGGTGGTAGCTAGATGTAATTTGTTTTTACATATGGTACTAGAGCCTTTCATATAATGTTGATCTCATGAGGTATCTAGTGTTTTTGTAAAGTCTAGCTAACCATGGTGCTAAGGATTGTATACATTGGCAACTCTGATTGGTATCACGCTTCAAAGGTCCATTCTTTACACCTTAGCATCATTTGATAGTATTACTCTCCCACATTTCATATCTATGCATATGTGCCAAATTTGAACCAAACACTATAGCACATATGTAGGGGGAGCTAATACTAACAAAGAGGTGACTCAAATTTTCAAATACATATCTTTGTGAAAGGTTGTCATCAATTACCAAAAAGGGGGAGATTGAAAGTCCCTATTTGGTTTTGGATAATTGATGTCACCTTGGGTACTAACCTTTGTCATGAAGTATTCATTAGCTAGGTTGGTACATACCAAGTGTGGGAGCTAGATGATGACCATGGTGTTGGTGGTGACGACCAAAAGATGGATCAAGTGCTCCAGATTTGGAAAGAGAAGAAGAGAAAAGCAAAACCCTATGGAGATCAAGGCAAAGGTATAAATAGGGATTTTGTTTTTGGCACTCAAGACACCATAGAGGGTGTGAGTGTGTTTAGGATCGATAGTCGTACTATTAAGAGGGGACTATCTCGGTGATTGCGGTTATCAAGTGCCACTAGGTGAATTCATACATGCATATGCATTAGGACCTAGTGTGCTAACCTCTAATCCTTTGAAAAATGTTTGGAAAATGCTAACACACATGCACAAGGTGATGTACACTTGGTGGTGTTGGCACATTTGCAAAGGAGAAGAAGCCGGAGTTGAAAATGAAGTTTTCAGGCGTGACCGGACTCTGCAACATGGACCGGACTCTGTTGCAACATGCGCCCGATCACTATTGAAACAGTGACCGGACGCTAGTGCAACATTTGACCGGACGCGATGCTACAACTGTTCACGAGAGGCAACACGCGTAATAGAGGTGATCGGACGCTGAGTGAGTCCGGTCAATAGTGACCGGACGCGTCCGGTCGTTGAAAAACGTCTCTGGAACCTCTCTGTTCGTGACCGGACGCTCAATGCAACATTGACCGGACGCTAGTGCAACATGCGTCCGGTCACTACTGAAACATCGACCGGACGCTAATGCAACATTGACCGGACGCGTCCGGTCGTCCCGTAATCAGCCCATTCGAAGGGGTAACAACTCTATTTGTTTGAGGGGGTATATAAATATGAGTTGGCCAGCTTTGGGAGCTCGCTCTTGGCATTCTAACATATTGGACATTTCTTTGAGCTAAACATACTCCCTCCCACTCATCTCCTTGCTTGATAGCGCGAATCAAAGTGAGATTGAGTGATTCCAAGTGCATTTGCTTGTGTGTTTGCATCTAGTGGCACTTGAGGATCGTTGTTGTTGCGGTTTTCTCGTTACTCTTGGTGGTTGCCGCCACCTAGACGGCTTGGAGCAGCGGAGGAGCTTTGGCACGAGTTGGTGATTGTTCGTGGCCATCTCCCGGTGATTTGTGAGGAGTATTGTGCCTTCCCCGGTGAAGAGCCAAAAGGTAACTCTAGTAAATTGCGCGTGTCATTGAGTTACGTCCATTTGTGGGTCGGTTCTTGTGGCGCTCAAGTGTTGAGCTAGGTTTGTGAACACCTATTAGCCACCGAACCACCAAGTGGTTGGTCGACACAACGGGGAGTAGTGTGCCGGCAAGCACGTGAACCTCGGGAGAAAATCTTTGTGTCCCTTGTCTATTTGGATATCTCCCGGACTTCATTGGTATTCATATTGTGGTTGATCATCTCTTGCCGGTGTCGGTATATCTCTCTATCTTTGCATTACATTCTTTATTTCTTGTGTAGAGATAATTGTTGCTAGAAGTAGCTCTCTAATTAGAAGTAATTATCTCTTGCTAGCTCACTAGTTTAGAAAGTAGTGACATAGCTTTTGTGTGTCATAGTGACTATAGTTTACTAGAATTGTTTGGATAGGTGGCTTGCAACTCTTTGTAGAGCTAGAGCAAAAAACTTCGCTTTGTAATTGTCTAACTAGTTGGTCTAAGTGTTTTGTAGAATTTTTATTAGGTTATTCACCCCCCTCTAGCAATTTAGGACCTTTCACCCTCGACAAAGAGCACCTATACCGAGAGCCAGGGCCAGGGCTCTCGGCACAGAGTTTACCAAAAAAAAAACCCAAGCCTTGGTAACGGCGCAGGAGGAGCCGTTCTTGAGGGTTCCGTTTGCCGAGGAGTATTCTACGCCGAGGGTTCGGCTCTCGGCATAGGTTCTCTTTGCCGAGAGCCAGACTTCGCCGAGACTCGGGCCCTCGGCATAGGAATCGTCGCCGAGTTTCTTATGGTGTCGAGGGTTGGCTCTCGGCAAAGAGCTCTTTGCCGAGCGCCCGTGTTTTAGCCCTCGGCAAAGAGCCCGTCTCCGGTAGTGATAAAAGTATACATATATCACTTTTCCATAAATATTTTATAAAAACAAGAAGTTAGAGTTGTGTTTTGAAGACCGTGTCGCTGTCCTAAACGACAACTACTATGAGTATGGAGGAAGTATGCATCTGCCCTTGGCTTGGCCACGACGCCCTTTGGTTGTTGGGATTGGTGTACATGATGGAGGCTTTGATAAATGGGTTCATCTCCTTGCGGTCTATTTGTAAAGGGCTTTGCTGTGGTACCCTCAAATAATTGTGAACCATTCATTTAATTAGATCAGATGGTTAGAGTCATCTATTACTTCCTAAAAAGTAATAACTGAAATATATATTAATTTGATTTTTAATTTTGGAAAATACGATAAACAAGGAAAGTTTTATACATAAATATTTTTTTTTAATCTGATTGATGCATCTGAGATCTATTGGATATGATATTTGTTCATTTTTTGTAATTTTATTTTAGAAGTGGCATATTAAATCCGCGTACACTATCTTTTTAAAATACAAGTAACCCATGCCGCACATAGGTGCCCAACATATTAGAAACGTGTCTGATGTATATAAAACTCTACATACGTCCATGAATCTTCACATATACTCAATAGATATACGTATTTTATTAGAGCAACTCCAACAACTCCCTATCCAGGCTTGCCATCCTTTGAGTTTTAGCAAAATGATAAAATTACCTCTCCAACAGTTCCCCATCCACCCTCTCCGTCTTTGGCAACCGTGCAAAAACACCTCCCTAGCGCGCATATATGCACGTGGATTCCTAGCTCCGCATCGTCATTCTAGTGCGCCGCCGCGTCCTTCCCGCGTCTGCGAATCTTTCCCTCGGGCCGAGACTCCTTCCCGCGCGACCAGTTGCCGTCCAGGGGAGAGACACGACGCGATCTTCATCGACGCCGGCGACTGCACCACGATCAATGCCATCGGCGTCGGGAACCCCAGTTCACTGAAGCCGGCGACTGCGTCCTCTTGGGTTCATGTATGTTTTGTATCCCTGCTCGTTTCCTACTTATTTGTTGGCGCTAGAGTTTAGTGCTGATCGTTGTTGCCGGCGTGCCCCCGAAGACCGTAGGCGTCGCTGCCGCCATCAGCAGCTTTGACGTTGCGCCTGGACTCCTGAAGATCTCTCGTTGTCTATCAAATTAGATGTCGTGGCTTAGATTTAAGGTTTATAGACGTTCAGTGAATCTTCAGTTCTGAATTATAATTTTTATCTTGGCCGAAGTGCTTGCCCTGATGATGGTACCGTATACATTCATTCATCACATTTGTCATTCAATTTTTACTCTTTATATGTAGATTCGATCCAATGGAAGGAAGTGAAGTGTGGACGGACATGGTCACGGCAGATTGCCGGCCTGCCCTGCCTCATGGATGGCAAACGATGGCTCGGCTGGAACGACCTGGGGGCCGACTGGGACAAGCTCCGGCGACCAGGGCGACCTGGACACTAGCGACGGCGCCCCTTTCCACGAACCGCGAACTGGCGAAGGCCACGAAGAGAAGCCCGCACAACGGCGCCGCGGGAAAACAAACCGCGCAGGGGAAAATCCGCTTGGGTCCACAAAATAGGTGTTTAGAAAGTGAATTATGGGAAACTATTGGAGAGGAACTGTTTTTTTACTTGGCATATTGTTTGGGGAGTTGGCAAAACACAAGATTTGCCGAGTGAAATTTGCCAAACTCTTGGAGATGCTCTTAGAAGGGTCTCTGAATTATGTAACCTAATTTTAATTGAGTTAGCATATAATATATAGATACACGTATCTGTTAGCAAAAAAACATAACTAAAATAGAAGGATACCATATTCACGTTTAGCCCATAAGGAAGGTGTCGTGCACACGGAAAGGATCAAAGGAAGGGGCCATTATCCGGATTCTCCTTTTGTGAGAAGAGGATTTGACGATGTTTTTCTCTTTTTCTAGAGTAATTAATTAATTCAAAAAAAAATTAAAGAATCAATGGTTCAGATTTATTTGAGGTATTACCTCCTATAACAAGTAAAAAGTGTACCATAGCATTGCCCATTTGTAAAAGGACTTGATGACACTAAAAAAGCATGTCATGGTTGCTCCTCCTCCAAGCTTAATCACCATGCTCTCATGGTTTCCATTGGAGGGAGTCGGACACCATGCATTCATGGTTTTCTTGCGCTTCAAGTTGTCCACTTCCTTCTTGAGCCTCGCTCTCCACCGCTTGCACTTGCATGCCATTCTCCTCAGCAACAAAGTCATCACATGTTTCTACAAAGAACTTTCTCAATATAAACTTCATTGCAATTGGTTAGATCACAAAAGGTGAAGGCATCTACCCTAGAGATAGGAATTAAACAAGAGGTAAATTGAACCATGCCCAAAGAGGCTTACTTGCATTAAGGCTCTCAATTTTTTATTTAAACTCAGAATACTCCTTGATTGTCTAGCAAATTGGATTTGTTAAGTAATGACTTTTAATGAGTGATAAATTAAGGTAGCATTGAATTCTTGAATTTCTTTAAGGGCCTCAATTTCCATACATTCTCTCTTTTAATTCAAGGCCTCTCTTGATCACGAACAAGTCAATTAAGTTCTCTTCATCATCACTAGAGCTTATATCCATGACGTATGAGTCATGTTGGTGATGACTTGGCAAAGAGGCCTATCTTGGAGGAGTGGTGGTGAAATTCTTGCTTCACACATCACTAAAAAGAACTTGAGCTTGAATCTTCATTGCTCACACTTTCTTGAATTACCAGCAGGGCCTCTTGCCTCATCCTTTCTTGCTTCACACATCACTAAAAAGAACTTGAGCGAATCTTGAGGTTTATATTATTGTTCAGATACTAAAGTAATATATATACTCCCTCTGTATAGGAAAAGAAAGTCGTTTTGGACAACGACACGGTCTTGAAAGTATAACTTTGACTCCTTATTTTTATAAAAAAATATTTATTAGAAAATTATATAGTATACTTTTATGAAAATATTTTTCAATACAAATCTATCCATATAGCTTTTACATTTTAAAACCCAATAACATAAAAGTTATCCATGATTTATATTCTCAATGTTTGACCAAAACCTTATCCAAAACGACTTCTTTTTCCTATACGGAGGGAGTACTACATAATCCTCTAGAAATAGACATTTAATGTTTCGACACCTGACAGCTTCGTCACAAATCCAAATAAATTTGCATTTACCTTGGCCCTATTCTCTCTATTTACACTATTGCAGAAAACTTAACGGGAGGTGGACAGAAACTACATCATGCATGGTATTAACCGAGGCGGTTATAGTTTGCGCACCTTGATTATTTCACGCATGATATCTCAGAAAATCAAATGTGTAATAGTACGTACGTGTTCGGAGGAGTTTCAAAAATCAGCATACTCCATACAATCTGTACATTTTCTGGCAACTTGTGCGGACGTGTGAAACGGTCTGTTGTACACTTGTACGTCAATCCTATGAGGTAGGAGGACGACTGTAACCGATCCCTGTTGTGTTCTTGACTTCATCACTTTAATTTGAGGCTAGCAACAATGTCGCCCATCATCTCCAGCCGATCGACCACACACTAAAACAGAAACCCTAGCTAGTGGGAGATGGTAGAGAACGATCATGGGTTCAGACCTTCTGCCTGTACGTAGATTCAGAGAATCTTCGCCCACTACTACTCCTGTCATCGATCGTCTTCCAATGCTTTAGTGAAACGGGAGATCCACAATGAGAAATGAGAACGCGGTGACTGATGTGGCGTCCTTTCCGGCATCGCATATGCAGCTCAGCTCGCTTTCCAGACTTTCCTTTGCCTGGGTTTCAGGCTTTGGTATGTTTTGTTTCAACGGTGAACACTCCTGTCCTGGAAATGATATGATTGCAGTCACCAGCTCTAGTCGGCGGCAGCCCCAACAGGAGTTGACACTCACAAAGTGGTCTTTGTATAAATTTAAAACATCACTGACATATGGGGCACATATGAGTCAATGACATGTGGACCAGGATGTAATATTTTCAATTTAACAAAATTATAATGACAATTTTTAAATTTTCCCATATAATATATGGGCCGGCTGACCAGCTAATGTCTTGGTGAACTGACACCTACCGTTGGTGGTTACAGTAGGTTGGAAAGCTTTATCTTGCCGTGGTCCAGTTACCCAATGGATAGTGGGATGGTAAAACAAAATAAAATATAATCAATCTTTTGGAACAAATGCAAGTCATACTTAACCAGCTAGTTAAACATGCATGATGCATTGTCCAACAGCATCTCTTAAAAGGGGCACACGTACTAGTACTACTCAACGATGGGTGGCATGCCGCACATTGTTTGGTCGGGACTCGGGAGCTAGGCTCGGCAAATTGATTCTTCTTACTCTCTCTAGCTACTAATAATCGCAAATAAGTGGTCTTTTGGTCACTGCACAAAGTATCAATATGGAGTTTTAAAAACAAAGTTTCGTTCAGTCCTCCATTCAACACATGTTTTAGTGAAACGGTCCTCAAATCCATTTCCGCGAGCGTTCACTCCATCTCAGTTGAGCGAACGATCTCAGGTGGTCAAGTCTGATGCACGTTACTACAAGGTGGGTGGTCGAGTCGGACGCACGTTACTACAGCCGCAGGTACGTTAGTCTGTCCGTTGGCCTGTTCAAGTTGGATGTATGCGGCCGCAATCTTTATCTTTTTTATTATTATATTTTTATTTTTCATTTATCTTTTATTTTATAGGTTAACTAATTTATTTTCTTTTTAACTATTTTAGGGGTGTTTAGTTTCTGACTCAAAAACTTTTCACATATCACATCGAATGTTTGGATACACGAAAGCGAAGGTTGCTGATAAAAACTCACGTACACATCTCTTCTTATCTTTTTCTCTATTTATTTTTCTTTTCTTTTTTTATTTTTTTTATTTTACCTTTTTATTTTTATATAAATTATTTCATTCATATTTTTTTTATTTCTACTAATATACTGTGATATTAATTTGTACGTCTAAATTTTTGAGAACTTATATGTATAACTTTATATCTAAGTCATTTGTAAGTTATATATCTAAGTTATACACAAAATTTTTATACTACCATAATTTTTAATATAATGTTTTATGGAGGTGAACTTATTAGCACAAGTTTTTATCAAAACTTAGTTGGGCAAAAGTTTATAAGATGTATAAATAACATAAGTTGTATTGATTAAATTATGTAAAGTTGTATGAACTAATTTATGTACACAATTAGTGTTTTGATAAACTTTTATACATAATTTATGTTTTCATAATTTTTGTGTTTCTAAGTTTTAGTATAAGTTATAACAATCTGTTTCTTTGTGTATAATAACTTTTATGTTTGCAAGTTTTGGCATAAGTTATAAATTAATTTGTTTCTTTGTGTTTAATAAATTTTTTAAATAAGTTGTGTTTCATAACTCTTGTGCTTTATATTTTTCATATAACTTATCGTTATAAGTTGTAGATATAAGTTATACGTATAACTTTGTAGTTTTTTAAAAAATGATATCTTTTGAAAATAAAAAACTTTCCAAAAAAGAAAAGTTGTGGAAATTTTTTTTTTGTCAAAAAAAGAAACTTGCGGAAGTTGTCTGATCGTTCGCCAGAATTGAATCTGGTGAAATGTTCGCTATTTAGTGGTGTCTCTATTTAGTGGTGTCGCTAGTTGCTGAATCTACTACTACGGCCGGTCGAGGTTAGATGCTTGGACTTTACTCGATCGCGTTGATCACTGCAGCAGCAGCACTCTGAGTGGAATAAGCTTAGCATGTAGTGGGGCGCACCATGATGAACTGTTTCGGAAACACTGATGATAGAATGATAGATAGGTTAGGTGACGAGCCAAAAGCCCGGAACTTTCCATTGCAGCCGCCCAGGGTGACTGCGGTTATCTTTTTTTTTTCTCCCTCTCATTATGCATGCTAGCTGCATGCCATGCTGCAGGTCAAATCGTCATTGTTTGTGTTGTGTTGCAACAAGGCATATGCATCAGGCAGACATGTGGGGCCATGCGTCGGTGACATACACTCGATTAGCTCCACATACGCCCTAGCTCTCTGCATATATTCCTCCATTGTCCATTTGGGCATTGTGAGCCTCTCGTGTGCGATCTGAATCTTATCTCCTGGCCGTCCAAGTGTCGTCAATGCTTTTGATTGGCCTCGTAGCTTCCTAGCAACTCATATCACTGGCACTTGCATCGCTTGCTGCTACGTAGAATTTTTTTTATTAATAACCCAATTAAATAAAAAATTTTATAAATAACACTGTCTTTTTTTTTTGCAAAACTAATCCTTTTGCCGCGCCGTCCCCAATGGCGCGGCAAAAGCGTTAGCCGCGCCATGCATGGCGGCGCGGCAAAATTGCCACCGTGGCACCGCCCGGCCACGCAGGCCCTGGTGGGCCCCTCTCGCCGCTTTGCCGCGCCAGGCGGGCTGGCGCGGCTAGTGCGTTTGCCGCGCCAGGCGGGCTGGCGCGGTCAACGGATTTGCCGCGCCAGGCGGGGTGGCGCGGCAAAGCCGATCTAGATCTGGCCGCCGCGCCCGCCTTCCTCCTCCTCCTCTGTCTCCTCGCCCGCACCGCCGCCGCGCTGCTGCCGCCGCGCCGCCGCTCGCCGCCGGCCCAGTCCCCGCCCCGCCCCGCGCCGCCCCGGACCGGCGCCACCCTCTCCACCACCCTCCACGACCCTCTCCACCACCCTCTACAACCGGAAGGTAAACTTTTTTCCTTTTTTGTTTTCATTTGTAGTTTAGGTTTATTAGTTTAGGTTAGTTTAGTTAGTTAGTTAGTTAAACTATTGACTAGGTTAGTTTTGGTTAGTTTAGTTTAGTTTGGTTGGTTAGTTAGTTAGTTAGTTAGTTAGGTTAGTTTAGTTTAGGTTAGTTTAGTTAGTTACTAAGTAAGTAAGTTAGTTAGTTATTTCGTTGGGTTAGGTTGGGTTAGCTTAGGTTAGGTTAGTTAGTTTGTTAGTTAGTTAGTTAGTTAGGATATTTAGTTAGTTACTTAGTTAGGTTGGGTTAGGTTAGGTTAGGTTAATATGTTAGTTAGGTTAGTGAAGCCAACTTAGTAAGTAGTTACGCCATTCTTTACTTTTGAGAAGACAATCACTTGACCTTAGTTCTACTATTGACTTTGTAGATGGACACTGTATTCAGATTGTTTTATGGAGGCACAGTTAGTAAACGAGATGGGTTGTTTGATGATAACATGGAACAAGAACTCGAAGTATTTGATGAGCGTCCTTCTTTTACGGAGCTTATGTTGCGTCTGAAGGAGAAGTTCGATGGTGATTTCTCGTTGAAAGGGAGATTTGACAGTGGCAAGATTAGGGCGAACTATGCGTTGATGCCCTTGCGCAACCAGGCTGACTGGGCAAAATACCAGACGATCGTTATGGCATCCAATTCGACCATGGCTGAGATCGTGGTAGAGGATGGTAGGAGGAAGCAGGCAGAGGCGTCCAATGATGGCAACGAAGGTGAAGCACAGGAGGTAGGGGATGATGACGATGCAGCTCCGATGACTATGGACGTTGATGGTCACCCCACGCAGGAGACGGTGTATCCATCTGAAAATGTCCACGCTGACGTCGGTCAAATAAACAATAATTTTGATGTGGCCGACCTAGAGCGGCAGGAGCAGGAGGACCAGGAGGCACAATTGTTTGATGAAAACTATGATTCTGATGATGATTCAGATTATGACGAAGAAGAGGACAGTTATATTTGTGCTATGCCTGACCCGGTTCGTGGTATTCCACAACCGGTTCGTGCTATGCCACAACCGGTTCCTCAGAATATGCATCCTCCAGGGAGACTAGTCACTGATATACCAGAGGATCATATACATTTTGATGCGTGGCGGCGTTTGAGCGAAGCGAGGTATTATGTTGCGCCCGATCCTTTGACTGAGACAGAGCTGCAACAATTGAGGTTGGTTAACATGCAGTTTAGAGGCGTTCCAAGTTATAGGGATGTCAGTATGGTGGACCAGGCAGTTTGTGATACTGGATTGAATCTGTGCAAGCAAACACTGCATAACCATACAGATTGGATTCTTCAGAAGGGTATGATTTTCAACACTATGACTGAGCTGAAGCTTTTCCTTGAGAACTATGTTGTGCATCATCATCGACCGTACACGGTCAGCCATTCAGATATTAGTTTGAGGTACCACGTCAAGTGTTTGAGTCTTGGTTGTCCGTGGAGGCTGAATGCTCGCAAGAGAACTGATGACAAGTGGAGGATCAGTAAAGTAGTACAACCGCATACCTGTTTTACAAATAAGGGACAAGAAAAACATCCTCAATTGACGGCAAGATACCTTGCACGGCGTATTTTGGCATTTGTTGATGATGACGCCGACGTATCTGTTTCACAATTGCTTATCTCCATATTTGGATTCACATGCTATAAGGTGACTTATGGAAAGGCATGGCGTGCGAAGCAGATCGCCCTTGCAATTCGTTGGGGTGGTTGGGATGAAGCTTACAACAGGATTCCTCGGATTTTGTGTGCAATGGCATACTATAACCCTGGCCTTAAATGGTTTCCATACACCAATGGGCAGTATAGACCGCAACACCGGCAAGGTTACACATGTGCTTCAGCGTGTATTTTGGTCTTTTGCACAAACAGAGCATGCGTATCAGTACTGTCGTCCAGTCATACTTGTGGACAGTACTTTCTTGACCGGAGCGTACAAGGGTGTGTTGATGATGGCGGCGGCTGTTGATCCCGAGGACCAGATAGTTCCAATTGCTTTCGCCTTGGCTGAGGGGGAGAACGTTGAGTCTTGGTCTTGGTTCATGGCCCTGCTACGGATACAAGTGTTAGGGCCTTCTCGGACAATATGTTTGATTTCGGACCGTCATGTTGGGTTGCTTCGTGCCGCAGAGGAGGAGATAGAGGGTTGTCCTCCTCTAGTGCACAGATGGTGCATGCGTCACTTTGCCGCCAATTTCTGGCGTCGGCAGAGAAAAAAGGAGGTTTGTGCCAAGGTGAAAGAGCTATGTTGTGTTAAAACTGAGCACAAATTCAAAGAAACAATGGAAGAGTTGGACAAAATGTTAAACAGTGCTGCCAGGGCCTGGATCGAGAGACAGATGGAACACAAGGAGAAGTGGGCGCTTGCTTACGATGAGGGCGGTTTCCGGTTCGGCATAATGACCACCAACTCATCGGAGTCTTTCAACAAGGTATTCACCGGTGTTAGAGCCTTGCCCGTTTCTGGAATCGTTGAGTACTCGTTTCACAAGACCAACGAGTATTTTGTGAAAATGTGGTCCATTGCTCAAGACAACCTACAAACGGATGGTGAATTTGGAAAGGCGGGAAAGGAGCACATTCAGGAAAATGAGATCTGGGCAACGCAACTAACTTGTGAGGCTTATGGACCAACCAGACAAATCTATAATGTTCGAGCAAAGGGTGGAACTACCATGGGCGGGGAACGCTATGGTGGTCGCAACTATCGGATCGATCTTGAAAGAGTGGAATGCAGTTGTAACGTGCCGCAGATAATGCATGCCCCTTGCTCTCACATGATTGCGTCCTGTAGAGCGCGCGGATATAACTACAAGGCCGTACCATATATGTCCGAGTACTATCGCCGGAGCAACACCGTCGCAATATGGCAGAGCAGCTTCGAGCCTTACCTTGATCCCACTCAATGGCCTCCATACTTGGGTAGAGACTTCATGCCTGATCCTGAGCTGCTAAAGTTAGGTAAGGGTAGGAGGAGGAAGAAGAGACTAAAGGGTGACATGGACAATATGGATAGGTATGGCGGGGGACTTTGACCAGACACCGAGCACGAACCTATGCTTTGTTTGCCACATGCCAGGGCATAATGCAGCCTTCCATCGTAGACAAACACAACAGGTGTACATATGTCTTCATTTGTTTTAATGCTTTATTATTTTTATCTTCACTTATATTAATTATTTGAATGCTTTTGCTATTATTGTACATATGTCTTTCATTTGTTTTAATGCTTTATTATTTTTGACGCTGTACTAACCTGTTACCATGTTTTGTTTAAACAGGATGGCGAACCCTCCGGCATACCCTCTCCTTGAGCCGTTCTACGACGGCGAGCACCGGGCGCACAGGCTCACCGACTACGCCCCTCCGGAGAGGTTGTCCTTGCTGAGGCCGCGCACCCACCTATGGCACCGGTGGGACGAGCGCTACGCACCCTTCCTACGGCGTGCGGGCTTCTTGGTGCTAGCCCGCGTTGCCAACGACGTGGTGTTGCAGCTCGACCCCGCGCTCCTCACCGCGCTGGCGGACAGGTGGCGTCCCGAGACGCACACCTTCCACCTAGCCTGTGGGGAGATGACCGTGACGTTACAGGACGTGGCCAAGATTTTTGGTCTACGCCTGGGCGGCCTCCCCGTGACGGGGATTCTTGACACCGACACGTGGATGGACACCGTCCACCAGTTCTGTGGCCGTACGCCCCCCGACGACGTAGACGCTAAGAGGAACAAGTAAGCTAATTTTTTTTCTAATTTAGTTGCATACGATGTGCTACTATCATTTCCTAACTTTTACTTTTTGTAAACAAACAGGAAGACTACTGGGGTGCCTTCGTCGTGGATCACCCAGCACTTTTCGTATTGCCCCCTCAACGCTGACCCACAGGTAGTCGAGAGGTATGCCAGAGTGTGGCTGTGGCACTTTATTGGGGCCTTCCTGTTTCCCGACTCATCGGGGAACACCATCAGCTGGATGTTCGTCACCATCCTCGCACAGGGCCTGCGTGGCCGGGCGGTGCCACGGTGGCGATTTTGCCGCGCCGCCATGCATGGCGCGGCTAACGCTTTTGCCGCGCCATTGGGGACGGCGCGGCAAAAGGGTTAGTTTTGCAAAAAAAAATAGACAGTGTTATTTATGAAATTTTTTATTTAATTGGGTTATTAATAAAAAAAATTCCACTTGCTGACATCTAACATTTTCTCTCTTTTTTTTCCCTTCTTATTCTTCTTTGTTGAGGCATGGAGGAGGCATATGCAACCTTGTTATCTGAACAACTGCGCAGAACAAACCAAACAAACAGTGCTGCTCTGCCGCATCAGAATATATATGACCGCTTCTAGATGATCACCTTTATTAATTAGCTTGCATATTGCGCCATCTCTTTAAACTCCAGCCATCAGTCATGTCTGGCATTCATCATGCATGCACGAATGCTGGGGTTTGATGCAACGCATGATATGATTGTCTATGTTCTAGTGATGCTCTTGGTTTCTAAGGCTTATTTTTGGTTGATTGATATACATATTCCTTCAGCATTTGTTTTGCACCACTTGGGAATTTCGTGCTAACCGGGTCCCTTGGTCAAAAAAGAATCTTTCTGTGCAATTAAATATATGTATTTTTTTCAGGATACCACCGGCATGTCGAATCAAAATACCATTATTGTGCGTACGAGATGTTATATACTGTATAGAATGGTATTTTTTTTTATCATCAACCGACATCAATTGTGGGCTGTTAGGTCTGGCGATATTCTTGATCCCAGGGTTGACCTTGAACTTCCAAAAGTAAAAAATGAACCATACAAGCGTGCATGCAGTAGTATATGTAGTGCTCATATGTTGAAACAAATGTAAAATCTTTTCAAAAGGGAACCTTTGAATGTGTGATACGACCCTACTGCACTCCTCCAGAATTTTCTTAAACTTTTCCTGATAGATCGAATCAATAAGTTAAATACAATTAAATAACATATCACTGAAGTGATGACAAATAAGGTGGTGAAAGCACATGAAAGGATATTACATGCAGATTCGAAATCAATCGTACATACCATTGCCGAGAAAGAATTAGAGCCATAGTTGTCCTTCAGATGAGCCATAGTTGATGCTTTGGCACCTACCACCTGTTACCTGTAACACCTTCCAATCTAAACTTGCATTTTTTTTAGAAGAAACCTAAAGTTTGTTCAAACCTCAGTCTAAAACAAATATTATTGTCATTTATCTTTGCAAACTGTTGTAGTCATTTTGTACATTGATTTAAACTGTGCTCTGTAGTCAGTAAACCATATTTTTTGTCATATATATATGTTACAAGATAAACTCAATGCACTCCAGTGAAATGCATGCGGTTTTTAAAAAGTAAAATGAATAAGCCGTTGAGTGTTTGAATCATCTTGAGGATGCATTCACACCCAGCAGTTCAAATGTTATGGAGAACCTTGCCTCATATTAGCAGTGCGTTTAAATGTGTGCTATTAAGAATCAAAACTGATATAGATCAATATATAGCTTAGTGGTACAAACTAAGAAAGGTGCATGATGCACTAATCTCCAGAACATAAACGGAAACATCACTTATGGTGTTGGTACGAAAATCCATAGGCAAGCACGCTATAATCGGAGACCAAAGCAGAGTGGTTCTTCGATCCATGTGACTTCCTGGTCAGTTGTGGCTTGTTCGGTCATAGGCATGCCAGTCAATTTGATCCTGCAATTGACAAGAGACAAAATTAATCAGTAATTTAAGGTGGAACATATCAGTGTTGCTCCAGACAGTTCTAAATGTGCGGTCCAAACGGCCAATCTCAAGGGACATCGACTAGACAGTCGATAACCTGTGCAATCAGATAAATCTCAACGAATTGGCAGTTTTTTATGTGCATGACAGTTTAGTTAAAATACCGTCCGGATCTGAAAGAGCAACTTCTTGATCCTCTACTACTCAATGTAAGTTGTACTACCTCCTCGTCTCTTTATCTTAATTAGCATCACTCAGCAGACGCACGCTAAGCGGAGAGTAATCTTTTTATATCTTGTAAAGTGGGTTCTACGGCAGTCACCGGGAAACAATTTATGTGCGTACTATGTTTGTGAGTTCCTGACGGTGTATGAAAAAAGAACTCCTCTACAGAGTCAGCAAGTACGTAACATGTAAATAAATTTATTTTATTTTTTGTTGCTTTTACATAAATATTATGTATGTTAATACTTTCTTTTTCTTTTAATCCAAATTGAAGGAGACATGGTTGAAGAACCAGGTGATGGATAAGGTCCGCCTCAAAGCAATTCAAGAGACCATCGCGGGCTTCCTTAATGACCATGTCCTTAAGTCTGGCACCGAGTATTGGTTTAACAAAGACGAACCAATGAAGCCAAACCAAGATGAACACTTGTATGACCTCTAAGTCAGGAACAATATTTGTGTTGTAAATATCAAGTTAAGGATGCATGATGGATAATGTTGTATATTTTATGTACATATGTATAGATAGCTCTATAATATATATGTATATATAGTTTCATATTTCCATTTGTGTGTAATTGTAAATTTTATGTGTTTATATATATATTTATTAGCAGCGAAGAATACGTATTTGAAACCGGCCTAATGGAATATATTAGCAGCGAAGAATACGTATTAGAAAACCTAATGTAATTGTAAAACCAAAAATAATAACCAATTGAAAAGAAAAGAAAAAGAAAAAAGAAAAAAGCAGCGGCCTCTTTAGCCCCGGTTGGTAATACCAACCGGGACTAAAGAAGCCAGCCACGGTGGCCCGGCTGGAGGCCTCTTTAGTCCCGGTTGGTATTACCAACCGGGGCTAAAGGTCCCCCCTTAGCCACGGGCAAGGGAACCGGGGCTAAAGGTCGGGCCTTTAGTCCCGATTCCTTAGCCCCGACTCCATGTCCGGGGCTAAAGGCCTGTTCTCCAGTAGTGAGTAAAACAATCGATCTATCAGGCTTAATAATCATGTACAAGCATATACATGAAAGAGCTTAAAAATGAATAGGCCAAAGGATTTAAGACCGGTCTACTTCAAACTTAGCCAGAAGATAATGCTATAATTAATCAACATTAATTATAACAAAATTGATAACTAAACGTACTCGGGACGGCAAAGCAAACTTTGATGTTTTGGGCATATTCGATAACTATTGATAACACGTTAAGAAAATGATTGCTTAATGCATGATCAACGATAACTAAATCATGCTTAAGCATTATAAGAGATCGGACGAGGGCATTGCAGCCTTACAAAGCTAAACATAAGTCACGACAGAACTTACAACAAGCTAGAGATCGGACGAAGCCATTGCAACCTAACTTGATGAAGAACTCACTGAATCTATGCTACTCCTACTCCTAGGGTTGGCGTGAAGTCGGTTGTATTTGATTGATTGGATGTTTATTACAATAGTCGGGGTTTGATATTTATTCCCTGGACTTGAGTCCTATTCTAATACGAATTCTAGTTGCAAAATCGGAAAGAAAACGAGACTTCTACTATTATAGGTAAATTGGACTCTGTCTTTTCCTTTTTTGGCGTAGCCCGACGTGTCTGATCCCCCATCTAGGCACGAACATTGTGAGTACCCGTCTTGAGCCGTTGATCTTAATCAAAGCTTTTATGGAATGAACAACTCATCGTTCTGTCGGTCTAGGCGATGGGAACTACCGATCCTTCAAATTAGCTGATACCGATTTCAAATTGACTCCGTCAAACAGTATTTTCATCGAACCACTGTGTTCCCGCGTTCAGACCAAAATCTGGTGCAAACATATGCCCCCCAATTTTGGGATAAAATTTATTTTATTCTAAAATTTTAAATCTATTCCTCCCAAATTCGAGCTTTGCCCCATAATTGTGACCAAACCCTTCCGCTTTGCAAGGTGACGTCCTGCTCTATAAAATGAAGGACTTCTGCACTGCCCCTTAATTGTGACCAAATCATTCCCCTTTTGAACAGTAGCACTTCTTTAGCGGTTGTTTCTAGAAAACCCCTCTTCCTCCTCTGTTCTCATGGCGGACGACGACAATTATGGCAAACGCCCGGTGGTAGGGAGCCCTGGTCCTCGTCCCATCCGACGTCGTCTTCTTTCGATGGGGGTAAGGAGCTACTCGACCATCCCGCATTTGCACCTTTTGAATGTCATCACCATACTTCTTCCTGGGACCCTTGCTCAGGGATGACGATGCGGGATCCTCTGTTTTCTCCTCCAGCCGAGGTGGCGGCGGCCCTTGTGATCGACTCAGAGAACTCCTTTGACGGGGATGATGCTCGCCGCTTTCTCCAAGAGATTCGGGAGGCCCAGATCCTATATTTTGAGGCTACCAAGGAAAACAACCAGATAGAGATCCTCCTCCGGGAGTTTTAGGCTACCCTTCTTGTTGCCGAGGAGAAAGCAGAGGCAGCTGAGGAGAAAGCACAGGTTGCACAAATGCAACTTGCCGATACAGACGCCAAGGTCGTCGGTATGTTGCCGAATCAGATCTTCATCCGCTCTCTTGAAAATTATCATGTTCTGTTTATAAACTTTATTCATTTTAGACTTGACCACATGGCTAGAGGCCCTCCAGGAGGCTGGGAATCTTGTTGCTGGGTATGTGAATGGCCGAGGTGATTCCGTATGTTAGCGCGTAGAGGGCATCTACGCTCGTATCCACGAAGTGGCCCTTATTGAGAGAAGCATATGCACAATGGTCCAAACTTTAAAAAAAGTGCATGGCTTGACTAAAAGGGAAAAAAATTACAAGAGGCTAAATCTTTATAGTTAAGGAAAAGAGAAGACTTTCTTTTTCATTGTAATGGAAGTGGATACTCTCCTACAAAAATGCTAAAACTTAAAAATTCAAATTATGCTCGAATAAATGATGAATTTTCATATAGTAGTAATCCATTGTTCGATTAGTACTCAGAGATGCACTGACTCATCAGTGACAAATTAAGATTCACTGCTATTGTATATATGTTTTTGAAATAAATTGGCACTCTAATTGATTGTTACTCGGAATAAGGTTCATGCAGACCCGCTTGGATCGTGGACGTGCTAAGAGGCAGGCATACATAATTAACACACTAGTAGGGGGGAAAATAAAAGGCAAATAAAGGTAGCTGATGATCAAGCTATTGGAAATTTGAATCTTGGGGACACATCCACACTTGACAGTTCACATGGCATAGGGATAATCTTTCCTCATATATACTCCACTATATATCAAATGGAAATACGACTTATCACAATCATCGACGATCAAAGGAGAATCCAAGAGGGATCATTGTATTTTTATTTTATTTTTTGATCTCAAGAGGGATCATTGTAGAAGATGCTGAATCTTTATAACCGAAGTAACGTTGAACACTTTTTTTTTTGTCTTTATGAAAAGGCAGCTTTTGCCAAAGGGTTTGCTAAAATGTTAGGTGAAATGCCACTTGAAATGATCAGGAGAACATAGCAGGCTTGTAACAGAAGAGCCGGCCCATGTTTATTCAATTCCAGACAGAGATACATTTTTATTTGGAAATTTGATAACTGTATATTGTTAATCATAACTCGGGCGTATACAGATACAGTTGTAAGACCCGTGTGCCCCTTGCAGCGGAGACGCCCAAGACAGACCATGGCATGGATGAGGCTGTGCATTCTGCAGATGCAGCAGGGCCGCCCTCTCAATAATTGGCTAGCTGGTCCAGCAGCAGATTCCTGATACTATGTGCATGGAAGCCGGCCCATAGTGTACAAGCTAGCATGCATAAAGAATGGATGGCAGATGGAGTGTTCAAATCTAGCAATTCCCCTTACTAATTTATGCAGCTGAGCTGCCACACTAATCTAAATATAATCTGCCACTCATATTGCTTTGCTTGCTGTTACGTACTACTACTACTATGCAGGAAGAGTACGTGTGGTAGCTAGGGACAATGGACAAGGGTTCAAGAGTCAAGAGTAGTGAGTGAGAAGAGAGCTGAGAGGCAGTGGAGCATGCAAGCCGACACACACAGTAGTGGTGGCTTGCTTTCCGCCGCATGGAATCCCAACCGCTCGATCGACCGTCTGCGAAAAGGCAAACCGCACCGCACGGCGCACCCACCCCCGGACGCTTACAAAGGAGACCCCCCCACGCTCCTCCTCCCTCGCCACCACCGGCGCCTCCGATCCATCCGTGTCCCCCTCTCCATCTCTCCGATACACGTAGCAGAGGCAGTTTGCCACTGCCAGCAGGCAGGCCGGAGCCGCGCGGTAAGCACGCTCGGTTGCCTGCGCGCAATGGTGTCGGAGAGGCAGCAGGCGGCGGCGGGGAAGGTGGCCGCCTTCAACCTGGCGGAGGCCGGCTTCGGCGGCGACCAGCAGGCGGACCTGCTAGACGACGACGGGCGCGAGAGGCGCACGGGTAATTAAGTTCGTCGTCGACCCGTCGACCGTCGTGTTGTGTCTGTCTGCATGGCATGGCATGGTTGAACACGAGCATACATACAGGGACGCTGGTGACGGCGAGCGCGCACATCATCACGGCGGTGATCGGGCTCCGGGGTGCTGTCGCTGGCGTGGGCGATCGCGCAGCTTGGGTGGGTGATCGGCCCCGTCGTGCTGCTGGCCTTCTCCGCCATCACCTGGTTCTGCTCCAGCCTCCTCGCCGACTGCTACAGGGCGCCCGACCCCGTCCACGGCAAGAGGAACTACACCTACGGACAGGCAGTCAGGGCGTACCTGGGGGTCTCCAAGTACCGCCTGTGCTCGCTGGCGCAGTACGTCAACCTGGTCGGCGTCACCGTCGGCTACACCATCACCACCGCCATCAGCATGGGGTATGTTATGTATGTACTCGTAGTATGTTTATAATTTATATGTACTGCTACTGCCTACTGCATGCATGCATGCATATGATTCAATTCATTCCCTTCCCCCGCCCTCCCGTCCCTTGTCTCATGCATGCATGCTCTGTTTCTGCTGCTGCTTCTTCCATTCCATGCATGTGGCATGTCTGATGTTTCCAACCACCACCACTGATGCTCTCTCATGCTCTGCTTCTGCTCCCCATGTTTTCATTCCATTAATTATATTGTGCTAGTTGGTACGGTAGGCAAAAATGAATGACCATATCTCGCAAGTAAACTTCAGTCAAACCGGCAAAGTTTAACTTGTCTTCTTCCTACGTAGTGCTGTGCTAGTACGTTCCGTATGCATGTTCCAATTCATTCATTATTCCTTCTTTTCTGAGCAAGTTAAAAGTTCTTTTTCTTTGATGTTGTTTTCATCCTCTTTTTATGGTTTCTAAGTGTTATTGCAGGCAGCAAAAAGTTTTTTTTTCTTAATTAATAAGAAGAAGAGTAGGTAGGAAACAGAGGAGCTGAGGAGGAGGAGGAGATCGGGGTAGTCCTGATGGATTCACGCACGCATCATCTGTAGTTGTCATCAAATCAAATATCAAATAATTAAAGAAGCTAGGGTGGTCGTTGTCTTTTAAGGTTCCAGAGGGCAGGGAAAAGAAAATCAAAGTGATCGCCAAGATAACATTATTTGGCACTGAAAAAAAGTGCTTGCTTGGAAAAGAAAAAGGAACAGCAGATGCTGAAGGGCGCCTGATCCTCGCTTTTGCATCCAATCCATCATCATCCATCCCTTGGAAAAGAGGGTGTGAAAAGGAGTGGCCTGTATGTATTGGCATGCCCTGCAGGCCGGCCGGCCGGCTAGAGGAAGAATCTTTTTTTTTTTTTTTTTTGCTTTCTTTTCTTTCTTGAGGTTATTTTGATTTATGTTTAGAAAAAAAGAGCAATCTTTTTTCACCATCCAAACAGTAGAAACATGCATCACCAAGCAAATTAAATGACAGAGCAGCAATGATCTACGTACGTACAGGAGTGTACGTACTATACTCCTAGTAGAGTACATTAGTACTATTATTGATGACAGCCATGCATATGGTACTGAAATGAATCACCTCATTCAGAACAACAGCCTAGGCCAACAACAGCCTAGGTCATTTCATTCAGTGATTATTGTTGCATCATCTATCTAAATTCTACTCATCTTTTATGGGATATAAATATGGCTGCATTGCATTGGATGCAGGGCGATCAAGCGTTCCAACTGCTTCCACAGCAAGGGTCACGGCGGCGACTGCGAGGCCTCCAACACGACCAACATGATCATCTTCGCGGGCATCCAGATCCTGCTGTCGCAGCTGCCCAACTTCCACAAGCTCTGGTGGCTCTCCATCGTCGCCGCCGTCATGTCCCTCGCCTACTCCTCCATCGGACTCGGCCTCTCCATCGCAAAGATCGCAGGCAAGCTACTACTGTTTTTAGTTCTTCTTATTAATTGCGTACTCTCTGTCAGTCACTGATATGATGCATGCCAAGATATATATACTAGTACTCGTATCTAAACAAAGCATGCAAACAATTATGTGTTCTTGGTGGGGCATATGCACATCACCCAGCATCTTTTTTTTTTTTTTTGGTCTGGTTTGCAATTTGCGTGACAACAAGTGACATGCTGCATGCATACATGCACGAGGACGACAGACATGTGACGGACGATGGTCTTTTTTGTTTGCATGCATCGATCATACTGTGTGTGTCATCATGCATGCATGTGTTGCTGATGGCCGGCCCGTGATTCATTCTATCATGTGCTGCGATCTTGCAGGTGGGGTGCACGTCAAGACGTCGCTGACTGGTGCCACCGTGGGGGTTGACGTCACCGCGACCGAGAAGATATGGAAGACGTTCCAGTCCCTGGGGGACATCGCCTTCGCGTACTCCTACTCCAACGTCCTCATTGAAATCCAGGTACGCACTGTACTGTACTGTACTCTGTACGTAAAAAAGAATCCAGAAAGATCGTACTGTATGAATGAACCCTGCTACATACTCCCTCCGTCTCAAAATAGATGTCACTAGAAAACCGTGTTTCCCTCCCAATAAAACACGTTTCCTAGTGAGGTCTAAAAAGAGATGGAGGGAATACTGTACCTTTACATGCGTCTTTTTTTAAAAAATAGAAGAACAGCTGAAGATGCTAGCTAGTACAGTACTAGTAGCACAACCATCATATCATACGCACCCATGCCCGTGATCTTCTTGGTCTGTATAGGAAGAAGGGACAAAGCTCTTGCACTGCATATGCAGACATGCAGTGATGCAGAGCGATGAGCATGGCACAAGAGAACAAACTCAGGAGTCCAAATCATACATCACACAAACTTATAAAATGTTTTTTTTTTTTTTGCGAAACTACAAAAATGTTCTCTTCTAGTCTAGAGCAAATGGCGCAGTAGTCAACAAAGAGGGTCGCTGCCCTGCATTGAGCCCAGTGCAGGCTACTGCATAGCAGAGTAGATAGGCTCCCCAAGTCTGCATGTGTACAAAGAGACGAGCCAATTCTGAATCTTTGCCATAGCAGGGTAATAGAGACTCCGTTGTCTTTCACTTTCACCCACCAAAGTCCAAAAAGTTTCCAGCTCCTATATATATAATAACCATATGTACAGAAAATGGTCATGGTGCACATGGCTGGGCATTAACCATATGTTTCTGGTCCTGCAGAATCAAAATAGCAAGCATCCCCCTCCCCCCCCCCCCCACCCCCCAAAAAAAATCAAGTAAAACTTATCCTACTTTTGTTCAAAAATGTACTAAAGCTTATCCTACTCTTGTTCTAAAATTGAAACCTTATCCTACTCACACAGTGCTGACTTAAGATGATGAATCAGCCATGGTATTGGTATGGTAGTAGAAAAGGGAAACATGGTAGGTACTAGATGCATTGCATTTGCTTCAGTATGTAGTACCCCGGCTCAAATGCAGCAACCATACATGTTCATGTTCCCAACACGGCAACACCACCACATTATTGATCGTCGTCACACTATTCACACCTTGCACTAATCTCAACGCCTCAGCTTGCAGACTTCTCTGACTCCTAGGCCATCATATATAGTACTTATAGGTCAACGTACTACACATGCAGTGAACTTGGCAAATATTTACCCTGTGTCCCTGTGCAAGCTTATAATTCACAGTTCCATTTTACACTACTACCATGCATGCATGAGCATGACTCTGATCTGATGCCTCCATATGCCCGGCAAAATAATTCACAGGGACACGCTGCGTTCGAGCCCGCCGGAGAACGTGGTGATGAAGAAGGCGTCCTTCATCGGCGTGTCCACGACCACCATGTTCTACATGCTGTGCGGCGTCCTCGGCTACGCGGCGTTCGGCAACGACGCGCCGGGCAACTTCCTCACGGGCTTCGGCTTCTACGACCCGTTCTGGCTCATCGACGTCGGCAACGTCTGCATCGCCGTGCACCTCATCGGCGCCTACCAGGTCTTCTGCAGCCCATCTACCAGTTCGTCGAGGCCTGGGCGCGCTCCCGCTGGCCGGACACCGCCTTCTTCCACTCCGAGCACGCCGTCGCCGGCTTCTCGGTCAGCCCGTTCCGCCTCGTGTGGCGCACCGCCTACGTCGTGCTCACCGCGCTCGTCGCCATGGTCTTCCCCTTCTTCAACGACTTCCTGGGGCTCATCGGCGCCGTCCTCCTTCTGCCGCTCACCGTCTACTTCCCCATCCAGATGTACATGGCGCAGGCCAAGACGCGCCGCTTCTCGCCGGCGTGGACGTGGATGAACGTGCTCAGCTACGCATGCCTCTTCGTCTCGCTGCTCGCCGCCGCAGGCTCCGTCCAGGGCCTCGTCAAGGACCTCAAGGGATACAAGCCGTTCAAGGTCTCCTAATTAATTCGACAGCATGCATGTGGTCTCCTAATACCTACAGTACTATATATATATAGTGTATTAGCTAGCTGCAGGACTGAACGATGCCTCCGAAACGTACGTGCAGGTGCATGCAATGCATGCACACGGGAGTCCAAGTCATACATATATATATATATACAGTCATAATATGTTGGATGAGCTAGGGAGGATCTGATGGTGGGGTCGTGAAACAGGTTAATTCTAGTGCTGTCAACTGTCAAATGGTCAATGTTGGTTAAAGTACGTAGCCTAAGTAAGTAGTGAATATATGGTTATCAATTGGTATTGGGTTGAGCTTTAAAATGTATATGTAATTCTTAATTAAGTGTAATAATATGGCAGCCTAGCTAATTGAAATGGAAATAGATTCTAGAGCTCAGTTGACTGAAATCCAAAGGAATTATAATATAATGCAGTGTCTCCATCTACTACTGCTGCTGCTGCTGCTATTACACCAAAGTGCCCAGTGGATAAACAACAAAATGTGCATAACTACTGCGGATCTACCAGGGGAAGGACAGAAAGCAGGACATGCATACACAAAAACAGGGGATGCACGTTTTCAGTACTTAAATGGCAGCTACTTGCAAAGCTGCCATTTACTTAATAATTTCACTTGCAGCCCAAACAACCTAAGCTACTCGCTCAACTCAGTACTCCGTACTAGTAGTATTCAACAAGCCGTATTTACTTTGTAAGGAAAGACTTTGACCAACCTGGCTTTGACTTATTCGGAAATTGAACGTTGCGCTAGAGCCCAACCTGGCTGCCGGACTGGGCTCAAGGAGGAGAGGAGAAGCTGCTGGGCTGGGTTGAGAAAAAGAATGATTGTGTTGGCGCACTCTTGCCCATCGGCTAGCTTTCAAACTAAAGGAATCCTTCTAAGATAGCAGGCCTTTTTGAAAATATGGGCCTCTAGCTGAAACAGTTGGGCTAGGGCTTATTCCAAGAAAATTAATGAAGTATGCTATAAACAATCATAATGGGTTAAAATTCATAGCCTTCACCCTCATTATGTAAACAACAATCAGTACCAATTCTGAACAAAAGTTTCATACAATGATATATATGAAGGATGCAACGCATTACATGATGCAAGGGTTGAAGCAAACTTCAAGATTTCATGCCTTGATATACCAATACATGTAGAACTCCCTAAATAGGCTAGACTTAGACTAGTGAACTAAATAACATTTGATTCCCCGGTGAAAATAAACTAGACAATTCAAACACATATTAATTAAATAAACCACAAGAACAATTGAAATTATTGTATCAGCTATCATCACGGCAGCCCATATCACCAAGATTATGTCCAAGACCATCATCACTATGTTGTTCTCCTTTTGAAGAACAATCTTAGGAGGTACTCTAGGGACAATTACAAGCTACTTGTTGAAGCAGCGCAAAAGAACCTATCATGTTGTAACCCACCTATCATGTTGTAACCACCCGAAGCTTGCTCTCTAGTATCACCATGGTCTCCAAAGCAAAGATTCAGTCCATACAGGCATCAAAATATGGACCATCAGAATCAGATTGAATAGGTGTAGACCATCGATCAATGGCAAATGGGTGACTAGAATTAAGTCTCCGGTGCTTGCATGGTTTTCATCAGGCTGTGCTGTTGGGTGACGCTCGGGTTCTGGAGGCAACAAAGTTGGCGGTTGGTGCAACGGCGATGGAGGAGGAAGTTCATTACATAATGTAATCTGCGCTAATGATGAAGGTGATGGTTGTAGCATAGATACAAGAGAGGATTGTGAGGATGGTTGTAAGATGTTACAATTGATGTGCACCCCCTGTGTATTATTATAGTTGTGTTGATGGGCTTCAGTAGGTGATGACAACATTTGTACTGGTGTTTTCATCATTAAAGGGGGTTGTGGCAGTAGACCATGTTGTAATAGTGGCATCGATGGTGCTTGTGTCGTTGGCAATATGGTTTGATTAAGAATAGTAGCCTGCAACCATGGTGACCGTGGAAGGGATAATGATGATTTTGAAACATGCAAGGATGGTTGTGTATGCGTCCATGGCAGACGTCTAGGTGGTAGCGGTTTCTTTGAATGCGATGGTGAAGAGGACAACCACTGGAGCAAAGGGTCTCTTGACCCACCAACCTCTAGGTGGTTGCTAGGTTGCTGGTTGCTAGGTTTATGTGGAGGAAGGCGATCATTAATCTCCTGTTGGACCCGTGTGAGGTCAAACAGAAGCTCATTGAGATCCTCAACATTGAGATCCTCTACCTTGCTATAGACAAGCTTAGCCTTCCTTGAGGTTGCACCAAGCTCTTTGACTCGTGCAGTGTTTTCCTTTGCCCTCTTGTCCTCCATGGCTTTCTCTTTCTCCACCTTGAATAGCTCATTCTGCAAAATGGTGATTTTGCCTTTTTGTACCTGGTTGACGAATGGATCTACGTGTGCATCCCCTAAAAGGAAAGAATTGACGATAGCACCGACCGATGGAGTGCCGAAAGAGGACATCTTTCCATTCTCAGATTCAAGCATGATAGCAATTCTTGCACCAGTGAGGGTGGACACGTCAGCGGCAGCTTTGTAAAGCCCAACACGCCGCTTGAAGAATGTGGCTCTACGACTATTATTATTCCTAATGTAGCTAATTCCGGATCTCCTAGGCCTCCTAGTCATTCTCATGTGGAGAATTCAAACCAGCTACTACCAGTATGTGACCAAGAAATGATTTAATTTTGTTGAGAGGCAATGTGTTTTTGTTGTGAAGTATCAGAGAGCCTACGAAGAATCCTATATATAGAAGAAAAGGAGCTATCAACGATACAATTTCCTCGAAACTACTCAGATGCCTGAAAAATGCTTTTCAAAAGAAACGTATATCGACACATGTTACTTGTGAATGGTTAATACTGAATACCATGTGCCATGGACGGTGACGCCCCTTGTTTTTGCATGGTCATGAATGGTTAATACTGAATACCATGTAAAATGAAGTTTTTGGAAGGGACCGTTGCTTTATCATTAGCAAAATATTATTTGTTTTAAAATTGAGAGGCTTATATCTATTTGGCCATAGAATATCAAATTATACTTTAGGCAAGAATTAATTAGAAACACCTTTAGTAACGGCTTGATATTATCTTGCCAATATAAGTATGTGTTCAATATAAGTCGAATCTTTAATGCTAATCAAACATTGCTATAGGACGACCAGGTCCGGGTGTTGAGTTGCTGACTGAAATGTGTTCCTCATTGCTATATTTGTGAATTTGTATTTCTGTTGTTATGAGAAAAACGTGATCCAAAATAATGGTGAGTACAGATAGATTCTGATATATATGCTATATATAACGGGAATATCCTTGCACTATGTAAAAAAGTCATGTCACAGATGCGAGTTCAGGTCCATTCGCGTCTGTGATAAGCTACACGTCTTTATACAAGCGACTGTTACAATAAACATGTGTCTGTCATAATATCTTACCACAGACTGGCTGGAAACATAAACATGTTTACACTAACATTGTACGACAGACACATGTCCTTGAAATACGTCTGTCATATGACTGGAACTACAGACGCGCAAAACTAAAGGTGATTCATGGAATTCATGAGCATTCTATAGGATTCATGGAATTCGACCACATCGAAGGTGAGGGTCTCGATTCTATAGTTGGTCGGATCACTAAAGGTGATGGGCACAACGATCTGCCCAAGTGGTAACTTTGTTTCC
>CM019825.1:167857834-167945696 GCA_009763385.1 Coix lacryma-jobi var. lacryma-jobi
AAGTGGCGATCAAGGCAACAAACCGGGTGAAGAGCGGCGATGCAAAGGATTGGAGCGGTGTGGATGGATCGGTCTGAATCTAATACTAGATGTTACAATACTAGGAACACAGAGTAGGAACTAGGAAGTTTTAGAATTATATGGTTGAATATCCCAAGATAGAGTGGCAATGGAAGCCGTCGGCGGATCGAGTCGTAGCTTGCCACCATTTTTGCCGATGACAACCAAAGACAAGTCCTTCTTCCCCTCCTCACTTCCCTCTCAATACTCTGTGTTACAACGACCTTGTCGTATACTACATCAAACACAGCTGGGCTTGAATCAATCACACGCCATTCTGGCCAAGTACACGCTTGTTGGGCTTCCTGGCACGATTCTCTTTCGGGCTTTCTTGACTGACTGAGCATTGGTGGCATGAGTCGTGACACATGATTCATGTTGTCATTAACTCAATTCCAACCCAGCTCAATCATGGGCGTCTAATTTGTAACTTTTGGGCAGTTTTTACATTCGACTATACTAAGTGTCTTTAGAAGCGAGGCATATAGAAGCCGTGGACTTCTTGCCTTGTGTGAGCCACTATGTTATGCTAGCCAGACAACCACTTGTGATCAAGTATCAACGACCATGGAGGGGCACAACTTGGGTACGAAAGGAGCAAGGAGAAAGGTTGAGGTATCGATTCGATCTGATACTATGTAACCGAGATAATAAATCACCTAATGTAATACCTCTGTAGTAGGACTCTAATGATTGACATTTAAGGCCTATGGTCCAATCTATGTAAAGCATGAACCATGTGGAATATGATTTCCCTAATCAATTAAGAATTAAATATTTTTATGAATCTTTAGTATACGTCAGCTATTGATTTGAAGACTAATATGCACCACTACCGGAATTCTGTTCTTTGTCGAGGGTTTTGGCTTTGCCGAGGGCCAAAACTCGGGCACTCGGCAAAGAATGTCTATGTCTTTGCCGAGGGCCAAACGGAAGGCCCTCGGCAAAGAAATTTTCAAAATATATTTTGAAGCACTAAACTAATTCAAATAAAAAAGTTTTCTACTCTTTGCCGAGGGCCTACCTTTTGGCCCTCGACAAAGAAATTTTTAAAATATATTTTGAAGCACTAAATTAATTCAAAAAAAAGTTTTCTACTCTTTGCCGAGGGCCTACCTTTTGGCCCTCGGCAAAGAAAATTTCAAAATATATTTTGAAGTACTAAATTAATTCAAATAAAACAGTTTTCTACTACAAAGTTGTATAACCTTTTAAGATCTACATAGTTTATATTGGTCATTTTTTATTTGACAAATCAAATATTAACGTTGCTAAACCTATGTTTGAATTTTAAAAATTCAAAATACGAATTTTTTAAATGACCTTGGATGGAAAAACACCCAAAATAAAGTTTGTAGATCTCGAAAAGTTATGAAACTTTGTAGTTGATAATTTTTTTATTTGAATTTATTTAGGGTCTCAAAAAAGTAATTTACACTCGGTTTGATATAATATATGGGGTATTAAAACTGCATATAGACACATATGATGGTGTAGTGTAGTGGTTAAGGCAGAAATCGCGCGAGAGAGAGGTCTCGAGTTCGAATTCCCACCGTCGCAAAGTTTGCTTAAAACCCGCAAAATGTGGGTCTCTCCTCCAATTAAAAAAAATAATCTATTATTTTTGTTTTTTTTTTCATTTTTATCTTTGCCTTTGCTGAGGGCCCGCAAAGACCCTCTTTGACGATTCAAAATTTTCCGAGGGCTCTCGGCAAAGCCTTTGCCGAGGGTTTTTGGGCCTTTGCCGAGGGCCAAAGAACCGAATTCCAGTAGTGCACGTGAAGCACAGTAGGCCTCTGAGAGGATGGCTCAACACACTATGGACCATTAACAAGATGGCTACTGAGTTGGCACAAGGCCGGTAGACAAAGATATTCACCAAAAGATGTCCATGGAATAGGTCATTGAGGTGCCGTAAGAGACCTCAAATGTTCAGAAGAAAGAACAGACATGGCTTCGGGCCACCACTTCCGCACGCTAAGGGTGTTGTTCTAGTGGAGCCGTGGAAGATACATTTGATAATGAGGAAGTTGTTGTTCCAGATGCACAAGTGACAATTGAGTATACCATGTTTGTCGCTACCCACGAAGACGACCCTATCCATTGTACAATGGATGGAGGTCAAGGCAGAAGAGCCTTGGTTGACAGAGGATCCATTGATAGAGACAACATCTTGTTTTACCGCTACAACTAGGATGGATGCTGTGAAGGTCCTCATTATACACACTGCACATGCACTTAAGGACCAACAAATTGTCTCTTCACCATTGACCATATCAAGATACCATCGATAGATCGTCATTTAATCAAAGTGCATGCCTTGCACTATACGCGACATGTTAAACGATTTGGGCATTGTTGTGAATGATACAAAGCTCAACAATGACATAATGCAAGACTATACATACCTCAAAATGGATTTTATTGCCATCATACCGGACCTTCTCAAACCATTGATTTGATAGGTGGGTGCCTTTGGTTGAGTTGTGGCTGTGGGAAAAAACTGCTGTGGTTGTGAGTTGTGCAAAAGCTGCTATGGGCTGTGAGCTATAGAAAAGCTGAAAGCTGTTTGGTTAAATAAGTATAAAATATATCTTTTAGCTTTATTTTTCTTAAAATAATTATGAAAACATTTCTTTATTTGACCTATTTTGAAAAGCTGAAAGCCAAAAGCCAAAAGCAGGGTCATAACAGCTTTCAAAAATGAACTACGAAAAAGCACCTGCTTCTGAAAAAGCCGCCTCCAACAGCAACCCCTTTGGTTGGGCTTTTGACTTTTGAGGCCAAAAGCCCAACCAAAGGAACCCTTAAAATGTCATACTTCCTGGCGATGCACGGTGACAAAAAAATTCTTTGGCTCTTGGTTAGATGTTGCCTCTGTTGTGGTTGTTGCTCATGGTGCAAGCATGTTCTTGTTGGTTGAGTTCGTTACCTTAGTTTTTTGTAGTTGTTGTTTGTCTGTTGTAAACCTGTTGTTTATTCGGACTTGTCAATTTAATTGGCATCAATCATGCCTGGTTCGTTTCAAAGTGTCGTAGCAGAAAAAAATGATGAAATAAACCAGATGGGGAAGCCCGCCTGAGACGGTGAAACCATATAATAGTGATCTGCGTGACAAAAAATGATAGACACTGATAACGCGTGTATAACACCAACCAAGCATATTACTTTAGCATTTAGGGATTATATCATATATATAAAACATTCCGTCGAAGATTATTCCACACATGCACAATGACAGTATAATCAAATCAACATTGCAGTAGGTAGAACGAGAAGCCCGGCCAGGTCATCTACACTAGCGCATGTGCATGTGCATGTGCTTGACCCTGAGGAGGAAGAGGAGGAGCAGAAGCAGACTGCTGGTTCTGAGTCTTCTGACGCGCCTCGCCAACCAGGCCGACCACGGCCACCGGAGGCGGCTGCTGCTGGCCGTCGTCGTGCTTATTATTTGGCTCGGCGCCGCCAGCTGCCGGCGCTGGCGTGAGAAGCATGGTGATGGACGTGATCCCGAGCGCGGCGGCAACGAGGGTCAGCGCGGCCGCTGTCGTGAAGGTGTCGCCCTTGAGGTAGCGGCACCCGTAGTAGCTGTACCTGTACAGCCCCATGGCGACGGCGCCGCGCGTCGTGGTCGCGTTCCACCTCACGCCCTGGACGTAGTCCGACACCGCCACCGCCGCCGCTATCCTGCACATAAATATACATGAATGTAGTAGAGAGTACAACAGGGATCGATCGATGCATGCCGCCATGGCACAAATCAGCGCTGAACGGAGAGAAACTGTGATTACTCGAGGGGTGCCTCTCGAGGGGTGCTTGAGGGGTGCCTAAGAAGTAGGCGAAGGGTGCCTCTCGAGGGGTGCTCGAGGGGTGTCTGAGGATGTAAGTGCATTCGCTCCCTATATGGGTTTTGGCTAATTAGTGGCAATCAAATTAGGGACTAATGATTTTATAAAGGCATGAATGCAGATGTTAGTCCTTATAAAGAATCACAACGTTGATATCCCGGGATTGACATTTGATGGACAAAGGACGCCTAGCTCAAGCGACGGATTGACATTTTACTTTTGAACTTGAGTTATAGGTAATCTGGACTATCAAGAGGGATACAAATTAGGTTGATTAGATATGGAGAAAAGTGCTGATGTCGACTAACAAAATTTTGCTTGAGAGTCACCGCACGATCATGAACACGTAGATGTAATTCTGTATAGTCGGTAGTACCGACCAGGGAGGCTGCGCGCAATGCCCTTTGGATGGAGTTCATTTTGAACTGTCGGTAGTACCGCCATATAAGTCGGTGGTATCGACCATCCAGACCATTCTAACACCCTCTCTGTGTAGGTTCGAAAATGACTTGGCGGTAGTACCGCCATAAGGCCGGTACTACCGACCCTCGGTGGTACCGACCTTGGTCGGTAGGAAGGTCGTTTTGCAGACCTCTCTGTTCATGCGCAAATTAGCCTGGCGGTAGTACCGCTATAATAGTCGGTACTACCGGGCTTGGTGGTATCGACCCTGGTCGATAGGTACCGAGCCCCCGCGGCCGATTCTCAGAGCTCTCTATTAGTGCGCCATTTGACTTGGCGGTAGTACCGCTATAAAAGCCGGTACTACCGACCCTCGGTGGTACCGACCCTGGTCGGTAGGTACCGAGCAGCCAAGTGATTCTTTCGCGGAGCTCTCTGTTCGTGGCCGTTTTGGCCTGGCAGTACCATAAGGCCGGTACTACCGACTCTCAGTGGTACCGACCCTTAGTTGGTAGCTGGATCTAGGTCAACTCGGATCTGGCGCAATGGTTCTTGGCTGGTCGGTACTACCGACCATGGGTGGTCGGTACTACCGACAGGCCTCGGGACTGGGGGACTATAAATAGCCTCCCACTTCACTTGTGATCGTTACCCACTTACTCTTCACATTCATTGTGACCTACCAGCTGACAAAGAGCTCTCCAAGCATTGACTCCTCCCCTCTCTCTCCCTTTGCTCCTAGATTCATTCCCTTGCAAGATTTGAGCTAGGGAAGTGAGATTAGAGAGTGGGAAGCTTCGATCTACGACTTGAGCACTTGGTTCCTCATCTAGCCGGCTTGGTTTGTGTCTATTACTCTTGGGTTCTTTAAACCCTAGCCGGTTAGGTGTTCTTCGTGGTAGCCCGTGTTGATTCATTTGTGAGGGCTCCCCGAAGCGTTTGTATTTCCCCTATGATTTCTAGTGGAAAAACTCGGCTAACCTTTGTGGTGGCCTGAGTGAGGCAAGGAGGTGAAAGAGACTCCGACCTTGGTGGTCACCTCAACAACGAGGACGTAGGCACTCCTTAGTGGTTTGGCCGAACCTCGGGATAAATCACTGTGTCCCGTGTGCTTGTTGTTATTTTTTCATTGGATATTACGCTTGTACTTGTGTTCTTCGTGTTCTTCCTCCCCTATCTCTTTCTTAGGTTGGGAAGGCTCGATCTACACCGTGGAAAGTAACCAAGGCTTGGAAAGGCTAGAATCCTTATCTACAATACTTAGGGAAGTGGGGTATTTCGTTGATTTACTTTCATAGTTCTCATACATTGGATTTGTAGTTGTCTTTTAGGTTTTCGGTAGTGCCATTTTTTGTGTCGGTAGTACCGGTGTTTCATACCCGGTAGTACCTACCCAAACAAACCGGTAGTACTGGTTGTTATCTAACTACAAGTTTCAGTTTGTGAAGTTTTAGATTGTCAAAAATCACCTATTCACCCCCCTCTAGGCTGATTTGATCCTTTCAGAGGAGTACTCGAGGGGTGCCTCTCGAGGGGTGCTGAAGGGGTGCCTCTCGAGGGGTGCCTGAGGAGTACTCGAGTGGTGCCTCTCGAGGGGTGCTCGAGGGGTGCCTAAGGAGTACTCGAGGGGTGCCTTTCGAGGGGTGCTCGAGGGGTACTCGAGGGGTGCCTTTCGAGGGGTGCTCGAGGGGTGCCTAAAGAGTACTCAAGTGGTGCCTCTCGAGGGGTGCCTAAGGAGTACTCGAGGGGTGCCTGAGGAGTACTCGAGGGGTGCCTCTCGTGGGGTGCCTAAGGAGTACTCGAGGGGTGCCTGAGGAGTACTCGAGTGGTGCCTCTCGAGGGGTGCTCGAGGGGTGCCTAAGGAGTACTCGTGGGGTGCTCGAGGGGTGCCTGAGGAGTACTCGAGTGGTGCCTCTCGAGGGGTGCCTAAGGAGTACTCGAGGGGTGCCTCTCGAGGCGTGCTCGAGGAGTGCCTCATTCGCTCAGGAAATTCCTGTAATCGAGGGGTACCCCGAATGGACTCCTCGAGGGTGACACAGACTGAGCCGTTGAGACCCATTCGTGGGCCGGCCTAGTATGGATTGGCATTTGGTTTTGGAAATTAGAGCCAAGGGATGATAGTGGTTTTGTCGAAGTTTAGTTTTTCTTGGTCGAGGTTTAGGGGTACTCCTTTTCTAAGTACCCAACAATAAATATCACAGAGCATTATTTAGTAGCCTAAAAACAAATGGGCACCCAAAAAATTTAGCAGCACACTATACATTCTAATGTAAACCAAATGAATATGCAAACAAAAACACAAAGGAGATGCTATGCAATCAAATTATCTAAAGAATTAGCTAACATATAATACAACAAAAACATATAATACAATATAACATATATATAAGCGTGTGTTATATATATCTAAAGAATTATCTAAAGGATTTGCCATACTGTACTAGGTAAATACACGTGCGTTACAACGAGAACATATAATACAATATAACATATATATATATATAAGCGTGTGTTATATTTTTTTATCTAAAATAGGTAGTGCAATCGGGATGTTTAGAACTATTTAATACTTATTTAATAAGTAAACTAAAGAGACAAATTTAATTTAATTTAATTGCGAAAGATAATTTTTCTTGTTACAATATATGAGCATTCACCTTAATCTTAACAAGTTTGTGTTTTATCTTAATCAGAACAAGTTTATGTTTTACAATATATTATAAATTAAGAATCTAAGACCAGGAGACTGCTTTACACGGACATCAAATTGTTGCTGGTCACCAATTAAAGATGACCAGAAGATTTTTTAAGTTCAAGATGCGACTCAGACTTTTTTTTAGATGAAAGAAGAATTATATTAGATTATAGCTAGGTATATTATCACGTTACAAGTACTCTAGAAAAACATGTGTCCAGAAACTGATTTTTATCTATATTGTATCCACACTGTGAATGACTTCAACCTCAAATCTAAACATGTTTGACGTTTCGTATGAATGGCCGCACATACAAATATTTGGCAAAAAATATTTTAGGTCTGAGAACAGATGCCCAACGGACGACCAACATTCCTGCAGGCAGAGTTGAGAAACTTCTTCTTCCTTGTGTCTTTCTTCTTTTTCTTTCTGCCACTAAAGAATGAGGAAGAATAATTTGAAAATTAATCTCTCTAGTCCTTCATCATAGCCAGACCCAACCACAACAAATCGAAGAAGGGACCAGAGAAAATTATTCCATAGCAGCGACATCATCTCCGTCTCAATACCGCTTTCCGAAAACAAAAGTCTCCATTTCGTCATGTTAATAAAGATATTGATGTCAAAGTTGTCGTCCTCATCTTCGATAAAGCCCCCATTGAGAAACCGAATCCACCCTATCTCCTCGTCGTCACCGGAAAGGAGGAGGAGGAGGAAATAAACCCCAATACTAAGAACCTTAGCATGGAGAAACCCTAACTCTACAGGACTCGAGATGTACTTAGAAAACTTATTAAAACGACGAATCTCCTCTCCCTTCAGCCTAGGGGGGAGGGGACCCGCGGCGAAGAAGACGGAGGCGATGAGGGAGGCCGTGGCTGCTGCTGCTCAAACCCTCAGCCCTAGGCGGCGGCGACGACGACTTCTAATGTCCCGTGCGGCTACGACGCCAGAGATCAGACTCCTTGCAGGTCAAGCACGTGGATGGCTGAAGCTGTAGTTAAAAGTATCCTGCATATAACTGGTCAGTTTGCTCTGTGAAGGCGATGGGAAGCTCTGGCACCTCGAGACTCGAGAGCAGGTCACTCGGCCCAAACCCAGGCCACTGATGTTGTCCGTTGGGGAGGGGATGAGTGAAAGGTCCTAAATGGCTAGAGGGGGGGTGAATAGCCTATAAAAATTTCTACAACAACACTTAAACAAACTAGTTAGACAACTAAATGGCGAAGCGAAGTTTGCGCTAGCTCTACACAGATGCAAGCCACCTATTCACGATTCTAGATAACCACAAACTCTAAGTCACACAATATCAAAGGAACTATTCAACAACTAGATAAGCAATAATGTATATCACTACACAAGATAAGAGAATGTAACTAACAACAAGGTGTAACATTAACTTGCAAGAAAGTAACTAATGTAAGTACAAGAGATAGAAGTGTGTATACCGATCCGGCAAGAGATTAATAAATGAATATCAAAGAACACCACAGAGACAAGTTGACACAATAATTTTTCCTCCGAGGTTCACTTGCTTGCCGGCAAGCTACGTCCCCGTTGTAGCGATACACCCACTTGGAGGTTCACGCGCTAATAGGCATCACACGCCTAACCCTCAATAGGGTGCCGCACAACCAACACAAGATGGGGATCCACAAGCTACGAGCAATCCACTAGAGTTACCTTTGGCGCTCCGCCGGGGAAGGTACAAGAAACCCCTTACAAATCACCGGGAGATGGCCACGAACAATCACCACTCGTGCCTAATCTCCTTCGCTGCTCCAAACCGTCTAGGTGGCGGCAACCACCAAGAGTAATAAGAATATCCGCAGCAACAACAATCGCCAAGTGCCACTAGATGCAAACTCACAAGCAAATGCACTTGGATCTCTCGATCTCACTTGGATTCGCACTAACAAGCAAAGAGATCGGAGGGAGGGATTAGATCTTACTCAAGAGGATGTTCAAGAAGTCAGAGAGTCAAGAAGCACACCCCAAAGGCGGCCACGGCCAATTTATAGAGAGGGAAGGGCGACGGCCCGAACCCTACCTTTCTGCGCTTGGTCGGTAGTACCGACCCCTCCTGGGCGGTAGTACCGACAGAGTCAAACTAGCCGTTTAACACACGTCCCGCTGATTTAGGCGAGGCACCGACTCTGGTCGGTACCTCCGAGGTCGGTAGTACCGAGGTAATGGCGGTACTACCGCCAGGCCAAAAATCGCCGCGAACAGAGAGCTCTGCGAAAAACCAGCCACTACCGACCTTGCGTCGGTACCACCGTGGGCGGTAGTACCGAGGTAATGGCGGTACTACCGGCAAGCCATTTTCAAAACAACAGAGAGCCTCGCGAAAAACCAGCCACTACCAACCTTGCGTCGGTACCACCGTGGGCGGTAGTACCGAGGTAATGGCGGTACTACCGGCAAGCCATTTTCAAAACAACAGAGAGCCTCGCGAAAAACCAGCCACTACCAACCTTGCGTCGGTACCACCGTGGGCCGTAGTACCGAGGTAATGGCGGTACTACCGGCAAGCCATTTTCAAAAACTACAGAGAGCCTCGCGAAACTCCTCAGGGCCACGGTACCACCGACCATCCGGTCGGTACCACCGCAGGCGGTAGTACCGAGGTAATAGCGGTACCACCGCCAGGCCAAAAACGCCCCAACACAGAGAGGGCTGCACGCAGCACCTATGGGCGGTACCACCGACCACCCTGGTCGGTACCACCGACCATACACAGAAAACTCCATTTTCTTCTCTGTGTTGATCCAAACCAACTCCAACAACTTCTCCTTTGCAAATGTGCTAACACCAACAAGTGTACAACATCATGTGCATGTGTGTTAGCATTTTCACAAACATATTCAAAGGATTCGAGTTAGCGCACTAGGTCCTAATGCATATGCATGTACGAATTCACCTAGTGGCACTTGATAACCGTGATCACTGAGATATTCCCCTCTTAATAGTACGGCTATCTATCCTAAATGCACTCACACCCTCTATGGTGTCTTGAGTGCCAAAACAAAATTCCTAGTTATACCTTTGCCTTGATCTCCATAGGATTTTGTTTTTCTCTTCTCCTTCTTCCAAATGTGGAGCACTTGATCTATCTTTTGGTCATCACCACCAATACCATGATCATCATTTGGCTCCCGTACTTGGAATGTACCAGCCTAGCTCATAAACACTTCATGACAAGGTTAGTACTCTAGGTGACATCAATTATCCAAAACCAAACAAGGACTTTCAATGAGCTTTGTCCTCAGTCATGCTTGATGTTTGTCAGGGGGAGGATATTTTTGGCACGTAGGTACCGCCTTCGATTCTCCTGCGTGCCATAGCTGTGTCACGAGACGACGAGTATACCTAGGAGCACGAGCCATCCATCATCGCCTTACGAGACGACGACCTCGCCTTAGGAGCTGTGTGCGAGGGGTTTCTTTGCAAAGTTCACGACATGCAGATGGCTCACATCGATGCGCTGTGCATGCTCTAAATTCGTTTCTCGAGAGCCATGCTCCGAAAGGCTCGTTGCATGTTGAGGGCTAAGCCCAGGAACCCGGCGAGGCATCCAAACATTGAAAACTGCATCCCGAGATCCAGGCCAGGACAAATACAGGAACCGAATAGGCCCAAACAAATTGCTTGGTGGTGGTGGGATGTCCGTGCTGCCTGCGATTGGGTTAGAGGCACGGGCACTCCCGTCCCACCGGGCCATTTTGCAACCCGTGAACCAGTCGACCGCTTACTGGCCGCTGCTGTTGGACGATGATAGATGCTACCATCGGCAGCGCAAGTGCGAGGGATGCAAGTGGGGTTACTATTTTTTAGCTTCATTTCATATAAGTCGTGTGTGAGAGTATGTTTTGAGTAGCTTTGCATGTGACGTTGTTTTAAAAATAACTGTTTAGCACAAACAAATCGAAGTAGTTCATAAAGCTTCCGGAGAAGTTATGACAAACAAACCTATGTCTCTCTGTATATACACACACGTAGTACGTATGTATATTGAAAAAGGAAAATATAAAGCTAAAAATGGATTCAGGCCAAAGGGCCAAAGCAGACGCAGGGCTGCTTTCCATCCCACCCGCCATCTGACTGAAGCCGCGCACGCACGGCACACATTATCTGGGCCAGACCAGCAATCCTGGTCCCGGGCCTCCAAAATTAGACGCTGAGATCTTTACCTGGCCCAGCCCAGACAGATTTCTCAAGCACTATCAAACAGGCCCACATGGCCCGCCCAGGCCTCCAGGTGTTGTGTCGGCTCTGTCTCCCCCTCCCTGTCTCCAATTTTCCCCAAATCCTAGCCGCCTAGCGTGCGCAGGGGGCGGCGGGCAGGCTGGCGTGCGGCTCCGAGGCTCACATCGGCGAACGCAAGGGCCAAGGGTGCAGTCGGCCATCCGCGCCTTGTGCCGCCGTGCGGGGGCCGCGGGACCGCCGCGGCGTCTGGCGTCCCGGCCCGGCGGGCTTCTGGAGATCAGGCGGGCAGGCACGCTAGGCCACCGGCCGACGACGGCGCTGCGCGCGCACCCCGGCCAGAGCCCACCCCGAGGGCAACGACACGGAAGGATTCCGTTCGTATATATGCCACGAAATCGATGGTACAATACTAAATGTCTTTTTCATTCGGTCACTGATGAGCCTGTTGGCATGCCTGACAAAACTGTATCATCCATACATGCAACCGATTCGTATAGACTAAGGGTGTGTTTGGTTTGCTGGCTAACTAGCCTGGCTGGAATCTTAGCCTGGTCAGTCTTAGCCGGCTCCAAACAATCATTCCCTGTTTGTTTGGTTGTCCGTACTATCTAAATCTGGCTAGCCCCAAGGTGTGTTTGGTTGCCTGGTTTGTTTTGATACAATCACCTCTTCTTCTAATAGGTAAGGTTACCCTTTGAGCCATTTCATCGAACAAGTGACACGCATTCTCAGGGAGCACGACACATAGTAGCAACGCGGCAGCAGCAGCGTGAGCAACACGACCACATCGCCTTGACTCCACGACGGTGGTGGAAGAGAAGCACCGGTGTCGACGGGGGAAGGAGGAGGAGCACCAGCGGGGGATGGGCAGGAGGAGCGGCGACGGGGGCGCGTCGTAGCCGACACGACGTGAGCTTGACCCGCCGGCAGGAAGAGGTGATGGGCAGGAGGAGGATGGAGGAGGAGGAGCGCTAGTCAGTTGCGCACGATGTGAGCTCAGTCCGCCGCCGCACCATGGCCGACATGGCCGCCGCAGCCGTCCGCCACCACGATTGTGCCCGGCGCCGCGATCCGCCTGCAGCTGCTCGCCACCGGGGGGGAGGAGGAGCGCCAGCCGGTTGCGCACGACGTGAGCTCGGGCCACCGCCGCGCTATGGCCAACACGGCTGCCGCAGCCGCCTGCCACGATTGCGCCTGACGCCGCGACCCGCCTGCAGCTGCTCGCCACCGGGGGGAGGAGGAGGAGCACTAGTGTCGGCGTCGGGGGGAGGGGGGAGGAGAAGGAGCACTAGTGCCGGCGCACGGGGGGAGGAGGAGGAGCAACGGCGCTGCGCAGGTGGAGGAGGAGCACGCGGAGGTGACGGGAACGGGTGAAGGAGCTAGCTCAAGCCTGGCTCCAGGAGAACGACCCATTGTGGCGTTCAATTCTGGCCAGGCTAAAGGGGTACAGATGGCCAGCTCTAGCCAAGCTCCAGTCCATTTTCAGGCAACAAAACACGTTAAAACTGGCTCCAGAAAACCAGGCTAGGGGTTAGCTACCCAACCAAGCACACCATAATAATCTCTCTACATAGCTTTGTTATGTGTATTACTCCCTCCATCCCAAGTTACAAGTCATTCTAAGAATCTTAGAGAGTCAAAGTTTTTCAAGGTTAACCAAATTTATATAAAATAATATTTTTGATAACAACCAGGTATATTGGTGGCTCATGTAATGGCCTAGCTACTATAGCTATTAATCCGTTCCCTGCTAAGCCTTCATCATGCGATCATCCCAAATAAAGATGCCAATCGATACATTCCGGATGTTACCACTTTGGTATATTGAACTCCTGATACTTCTTTCTGTTAAACAATTTTAAGTTGTGCTCAAATTCTATGAATATATGAATCATGATCAATTATGTGTTACATATTTTCTCCGTATTCTACAATTACAACTATATGGTATTATACATGTCAAATATTATGATTTGGGTTGTCAAATTTTTTTAACACCCTTTCACTTTTCAAATACCGAGGCTCAAAATCCTGGGCCCACCACTGATCGGATATATCGGGAATTCTACAGGTGATACAAAAATGATTTCAGTCAAAATTTAGAAAAAAAGGAACTCTCAATCTGTAAAGGAAACCATATAGTTTCTTTCCAAACAATTTAGCACAGAAACCCACACAGTACAATTTAGAAATGAGAGTATACCGCCCTCATATGGCACATAATATTCCATATAGCATCATATAGGTTCATGTATTTTTACATGTATTGCATTGGTTAAATAGCAAATATGGTCACAAATATTACAACAAACATAAGCCCAAATATTACAAGTTCTTGGGCTAGCTGGTTTCGGGTTAAATTCAAATCACTGATAAAATAGAAATATCGGGTTTGCCTGAAATCTGTCGGTGATAATTTAAGCCTTCAGTCTTGTTTTGGGCCTCTCTGAACATTTGTGGTGTCCATTGTCACATCCTGAGAGATTCCTTCAATTCCCGAGCTCCCATCATTCTCTCCATTCTCCACATTCCTCCTCTCTTTTAGTTGCCGTGCCTCATGCTGCTCTTTGGTTCCCTTGTTGTCATCATATGCTTCACCTTCACTAATGTTAATTCCAATCGGGCTGCTCCTCATATGTCCTCCAGTTTGCCTTATCTTGTTCCCAGCCTGATCACTGTCGTTACCAGAAGCTGGATCTGGATCATTGGTTCCAGCAGGCCCAACGCCGTCCTTTGGCCACAAGCTGCTGCTGTGGATTCCACAGTGCCAAAGCAATGCCCAGATGTGGGTTATGAACTCCCCCCCAGCGAGACACTTCCTATGTGCCCGTGCGTTCTGTGTGGGCGCAATGTGTATGAGCAACTCTGTCCATACCCCTGCCAGGATCTCCCAGCAGGATTTGTCAGTGAGATGATCAAGCAGCTCCTTGCCCAGTGCCACACCTTGTTTCAGCACATCCTCCTTCTCAGAGTCTTGGATTGGTTTCTCTGCTTCATCCTTGAGGGCTCTGTACCTTTTCTGTAATGAACCACAGTCTTTTAAGATACCATCACGGGCACTTGTGACAGTTTCCTGGAAGACTATCTTGGGAACAAGGAAGCTATCAGGGATGAGGTCAGGCTTTGCAATCAGCAGATATGCGCAGTATCGTGACAAGCTATTCGCAATGACATATGTTTCCTGGAGCTCGTCAGGCAACTTACCATCCACTTCCTTGTTCCTCCCTTGAGTCTCGTCAGGCAACTTACCATCCACTTCCTTGTTCCTCCCTTGAGTCGTCGTCTTCTGAATTGGTTTGGAATTGGATGAGCAAAGACCTGCCAACCATGTCATGATGGTATCTTTGTCTTCCCTGTCACGCACGTCCATAAGATACCGTTTGGATGAGCAGCAGCAAGAAGAAGTGAACCAAGAGAGGAGGCACCACGGAAACCCAGCTGGGCTGCTCAAGTTGACGCCGTGTTTCGTCGCCAGCTCCATCTCGCAGAGGCTGGTCGCAATGTGCCAGACAAGAATGATGTGAGAGCTTGTGGGCAGGGAGACATGAGCGCTCCTGTTGGTCGTTGTGCGTTTGGTGCTGTAGTAAGCCTGGTAGTTCTGCAGCTGCTGCCTGATAAGGTTGCTGTTGGACAATGTCCTGATGACTCTGGGTAGACTACGACGACTGCCAGTGCTAGTACAATGACCGTGACCTGCAGCAGGTTGTTCATCGGCGTCCTCCACTATCATGCTGACGAGCTTCTCCAGGACTGCCTGCTTGACACACTCGGGGATTTGAATGGGGCTGCTGAGCTCTGTCCCATTATCTTTCCTGGGAACTATCCCTGTGGTTATGTTGTGAATGAGATTCCGAATACACGGCGTGTCATTATAGGACTGCACGAAGACATACTGGTCAATGCATCCATGCCATCTCCTCTGATCAGTGATTCTGGATCTTGTCGAAAAATATAGCAAAATGCTGTCAGACCATGCATCTAGTATAGATTCTTTATTGCTCCTGATCTTGCACCTGCGCTGCACATACTCGCATAACATGACCAGGCGTGTCCAGTCTGATAGTAAGTAGGTGAGCATCTCCCATATCTCTTTGACAACTATCAAGAAAATGAATGCCCACGTAATGATCATTCCGACATTGAAGCCCTTGACCAGATTGGTGAGCTCGCCATTGGAGGGCTTGTAGTTGTAGACCCTACGGATGTCCACAGCGAGCCAGCAGAAGGCGCAGATGGTCAGCACGGACAGCAGCAGGCTGAAGAAGAGGGATGGGAGGCCACACCAGAACACCATGGGGTAGCGGGTGTTGAAGTAGTCATGGACGAAGGCGAGCTGCAGCTCCATGATCCTGAGGGCATCGCTGTCGCTGGCAGCCACCTTGCCGCCAACTATGTTTTTGACCAGCTCTCGGTTCATGTCAAATATACATGGCTGCAGCGTCACATCCTCGAGCCTGCACCGCAGAAGCCTGGACAGGGCGAAGGCCAGAGGGAGAACCTTGGTCCCACTCCCATCATCATCCTCACCCCGGCCCTGGCCCCGCTGCAGGCTATGTGGTTGTGGTTGTTTATGAATGGGAATGGGACAGTCCCAGATCTTGTCCAATATCAGCACCGGTACTGGCGACTTCTTCTTCTTCTTCTTCGTCTCCTCCTCCTCCTCCTTGTCATTTCTGCGCCTGCGGACGTTGTTGTTAGCAGTAGCTTCCTGATCCTGCTGCTGGTCGATACACAATGCATACTGAGGCTTCTTTAGTCTGTTGAAACCTCCTTGCCGCTGCTGCTTTGTTTCTCCATAGACCAAGTACTTGTAGCCTTTCATCGTCGCTGCTGGGTCCAATAATTCTCCTCCCTTGTTCATGCTGCTGCTATGCATGGCAAGCATGTGCTCTGCAACAAGCTCCGAACTCCTGCCATGCCAGAAGGCCCTGGACGCCATGCCATGTGATATATACCTGTAGGCGCTCTTGGTTACCTGCAGAATCCAGACCAGCCACAGTGGGCCAGTGAAATAGGATCCATGCGTCCGGTTCAAGAACGCCGATCCCAGTAGCTTGACCACGTTCCTCCATTCGGTGAACCTTCGCCCATGAGGGTCAGGGACACCATAGCCGGAGATGTAGTCTGCACTGTAGCGGAAATTGACAAGCATGAGGGCCCAGACTGGGAACAGCTGATTCCTGAAAGGCGCCGTCAGTATGGCCCCCAGGAGGTACACCACGATGGAGTCGGAGACTGCGTCGAAGACGCTAAACACGCCTCTCATGAACGGGTTGCGGATGGTGCGCCGAAAAAAGTCCATGAAGAACATGGCCAAGAACAGAAGCGTGGCGAGGACCACCAAGAACTCAATACGGAACAAGATGGCTGTCTTCCTGTTCAGCATGATGAACAGTGATGCCACATGGTCGCGGATATCGTCGAGGTCGAGGCCCGTCATCCTCCGACGACAACGCGACCGTGCTTCCCTCACTGCTAATTCCTGAAGAAATTGAAACCATCGCCACAACTCATGACTGACTTGGACTCCAACAGTTTAACGAAGAGGGTAATTATTTCCTACTCCCTAGGGGTAATTACTCTCATGTTTATATCTTTAAATTTGTGGTGTTTATAGCTCGATCAAGTATATGTACGCAGAGTATATGATTGACCGTACTAGAATATCTACGGTAGTATGTATGTATACATAGGTATATATGGTAATGGTATTATAGTAATATATTAAAAAATGACTAGGGAAGGATCTGTGCGTTGATTTCTTTGAGTAATATGATTCGTGCATCTACTGTATCTATGTAAGAAAGACATACATATCATTTCAGTATACGTATAGTTAAGATTTAAGAACCATGAGAAAGATGTTGCTTCCTGCATATAAGGACCATGCACATCATATATCACCAGGCTTGTCACAAGTTGAGGATTCTATCTCTTTTTCTCGAGGAAATAATTGAACTCTAGTTTGCAATGCAAAGGCAATTCTCAACAATTAACGTTGTATCCAACTATGAAACAAGGTGATCAGTCTGTACTTACTCGGGTATAGCAGCAACTACTCAAGGCCGATGTCAGGAAACCGAAGAGCTGCGCTAGATGATTTGTGAATTGCGATGATTGCTCTAGCTTGCCATTTATTTGCAGACGAACCTCCACCTAATGGAGCGACAATAATAGCCAGAAGGTGAGATCTATGGTAACCGATAAACTTTGCCAGCTTTAATTTCTACCTTATCACAACAGAGCAAAACATGTACTCAAAGGTTCCTTATTTTTTCTCAACAAATGGATCGGCATACCTCTTAAAATAAAATACTAATGCTGGGCAAACTACACGCAAGAACGGGGTGCTCTGTCCATCGGATGGGCAATAGCAGCCGGCTATCGCCCTGACGCACACAGAAAGCAAGGTATACAGTACAGGGTAGCACCCTAAGGGTCCTCCCTCCATTTTGCAAAATTTTCCATCACATCAATGTTTGGATGCATGCATAGAGCATTAAATGTAGGTAAAAAAATAACTAATTGTACTTTTAGTATGTACATGTCGAGACGAATCTTTTGAGTCTAGGTGGTCCATATTTAGACAAAGTTTGTCAAATAACAATGAAAATGCTGCCGGAAAAAATTTTGCAAAATTTTCCAACTAAACACACCCTAATGCTTTATTTAGGTACTAAGGTGCTGTTGGTCGGTTCACTCCACCACGTAATCCGATCAAAGCGTCATGCATGCGATTACCTTACTTTGTGTGTGTTTAAGGTATCGCCTGGTAACGCTTTCCATGGATTCGATTCCATTTGATTCCGCCCGATCCTCGGTGGTAGGTGTTACAATACTACTAATGGTGTTTAATCTCCTCCTTAATAGACCACCATCATGACTCTATTTACAATAGGATTTACCCCCTCTCATTAACATGTTTATGAGGTTTTATGGGGTATTATTCCCTTGTGTAACCTCCATGGAGGACCTTGTATATATACCCATGGTGGATCAATGGAAAAGAGAGGACACTACATATTCTTGTCTCAATTGTCATTTACATTGTCATTCCAATTACAACACGTTATAAGCACCGTTCTACCAACTGCGCTACGATCGCAGAGGTAACGATGGCGACTCACCGCGATCTTCCCTCTGCCTCCTTCGTTCTTCAGCTTGTGATGATGGCATACCAACATGCCATCACACTTGGCGTAAGCTTCGCCAACCACCGCGTCCAAGCGACGCTCTTCGACGACCTCCGGGAGATCCTTGGCGAACGCCTTGGCAACCGCCGTCGAGGCGCACGCAGGGGCTTCCCCCAGCGGGCTTCTCGCAATCGCGGACTCCCTCGAGGACGACGGGCTGACCGCCGTTGTGCCATCGACGACGTAGTGGTCCCTGCACCACCGTCGGAACCGCCGGTTGCGCCGGCAGCGGCTCCACTGCAGCCGCCGTCACCACCGCGGGCTCCCACTCCGGAGCCTCCAGCTCCGGCGGCACCTCTGGCGGCACCACCGGCGTCACCGCCGGCATCACCGGTTGGACCGGCGTCACCGCTGCCCGCACCGTACTTCTGCCCGCTGCACGGCTTCGGCCCATGCCCGGCGTACAGTGCGGTGGCGTACAGCGCGAGCGAGCCGTCCTGCACGGAGTACGTCGTCGGCAGCCCATCCGCTAGCTTCAACGTGATCGCCGACTCGTCGCTGGCACCACCAGCGGCTTCCCCGGTGGCTTCATCACCACCAGCAGCGCCGTCTTCACCACCACCGCCTCCTCCTTCTCCACCTCGCCCACGCTTTATCCCGACGTGGATTAGCGTGCCCCATGGGCCTTATGCACGAAGGTCCCTCAACTTGGCCTGAGCGCCTCGGGCGAGGGGGGGGGGGGGGGGGCGGCCACAGATTGGCCGGTGCCGAGGAGACGCGCCGGAGGCAGCACCTATCGGCACGCGGATCCAGCGGAGGAGAGGCCGAGCACCTCCCTCGGCTCTCTGATGGCGCACGCGCGGTGCGGCCTCGCGCCCCGCCGCCGAGTGCCCGCCGGGCCTCTCTGCGCCCAGCCTCGGCCTCCGCGCGTCTACGGGCCGCGTGTCTATGGGGCCCACGCGGGTGGACCACCGCTGGTGGCGCCCCCTCCACCCCCCCTGTTGGGCCGAATGGCCGGCCCAGGCCCAGGTTGGGGCCTGCGAGTTTTCAGCCTGGGTCTGGTGGACTCAAAATAGCGTTTTTGGGCTCAATTACCTCAGTTTTTGGCCCAAAACGTTGTTATCTTTATATTTCCCTTTTACAGAATAATTTGTATTTACTTTAAAGCATTTTTACTGCTTTATTTACATCAGAATTATTAGTCTATTTACCTTCAGTTTTAGACATCTGATGTACTGCTTTAAAGTATTTACATACTTTGCATTATGAATACAATTTTCGTACTTGTTCAATGCGTTTTGTTTATTTCAATTCCCTATAACAAGTACTTATGCAAATATTTTGGTTGAATTTTTCTCTCATTTGGAATATGTTTTTCACTCGATGTCACCTTTGTTTCGACTATGAACCTACGTGAAATAATAAAATTATGGTATACACCCTCATGGTGATTACCTTTTGTTCCACTAATCGAGAAAAATTCCCGTTATTTCAATTCAAGTTTACCTTGATTATTTGCATTTGTATTCAATTATTACAACCATGTCTTGGATTTTAATTAAATCTATGCATACTCACATGTAGGCATCATGGCTACCAAACTAGCCGCCAAAGAGTTCGAGTCCCTCGCTCTTGATGGCAACAACTTCCCCACATGGGCGATGGATCTCAAAGTGAGTCTATCGCTGCGCGGATTATACTCGGCGATCACACCGCCTGAGATGGGTGTAGACCCCTTGTCTGATACCCACAAGTACAGTGCCTTATTTGTAATAAGGAACCACATCCATCCTGATCTCAAAGCTGAGTATCTGATGGAAGAGGACCCACGCGCTCTCTGGCTTGCTCTACAGACACGGTATGAACAGCAAAAGGCAGTTGTCCTTCCAGAGGCTGTCAATGAGTGGAACAACCTCCGCATACAGGATTTCAAAACTGTTGGAGAGTTCAACCATGCTGTGCACAAAATCAGTTCCAAGCTGAGATTTTGTGAGAAGGAACCAAGTGATGAGGACAAAATTGAGAAGACTCTGTCTACCATGCGTCCTGCACACATAATCCTTCAACAACAATACCGTCAAAGGGGGTTTACAAGCGCAAGAGACAGCGCAAGTCCCGTGGTGCTAAGAGGAATGATAATTCTAAGTCGATTAACAAGTCCAACACTTGTGCAAAGTGTGGTTGCTACAACCACCCGACTAAGAAATGTCGCACCCCTAAGCACTTAGTGGAATTGTACTTGAAATCCGTTGGACGTGGGCGCTCTGATCAAGGACGTACCAACCAAGGTGGAAAGAAATTTGAAGCACACTTCAACTCTCATCTTGATGCCGCAGCACAAGACGCCCCAGGATGCTCCAAGTCCGCCGCAGCGGATGCAAGCAACATCATGGCACTCCTCCCACCTGAAGGGGAAAATGAAGACTTAGACAACATGCTCCTAGAATATGGTTCTGGAGATATGTTTGGAGACTATGAATAGACTCCCTAGTCTTCTTAGATTGCCTAAATATTATGCCCATGAGTTGTAATAAATTACTGTCTTTTATTTACCTTAATTATGGCACATTTGATGTTTCATTGTAATAAGCACATTTAAATATCTATATGTTGATTAATCTATATTTCTATGTTGAGAATTTTTATTTTTATTCTCCATTTTATATAGATTGTACGGGAGTCAATCCGATGGATGAGGAAATGTGTCTTGTTGATAGTGCTACCACTAACTCTATACTTAGAGAAATAAAATATTTCCAAAATCTCACAAAGAATAAAGGAAATATTTTAACAATCGCTGGACGCGATGCTGTAATAGTCGGTTCTGGACGAGCCACTATTATGCTCCCTATGGGTACAACGATAACAATTGAGGATGCACTCTTGTATCCCGATTCAACTCGTACCCTGCTAAGTTATAGAGATATCCGCAAAAATGGGTTTCATATTGAAACTCACAATGACTATAATGAGGAATCCCTTCTCATTACAAAGGACAACGGATATGGCAAACAGACACTAGAAAAATTTCCCTCACTCCCGTCTGGATTGTACTATACATATATCAAACCCGTACGACATGTTGCGTACAAAGTAATTTTTCAGAATGTCAATGCATTCCAAACTTGGCATGATCGCCTTGGTCACCCCGGCATAGGGATGATGAGAAAAATTACGAAAATTTCTGTTGGTCACAATCTAAGTGATGCAAGATTTTCCCAATCCTCGGATTTTATTTGCACCGCATGTGCAACTGGGAAATTAATTTTGAGACCCTCTTATCTCAAAATTCAAGCCGAACCGCTCAAGTTCCTTGAACGCATTCAAGGAGACATATGTGGTCCCATTCAACCTTTGTCTGGACCGTTCAGGTACTTCATGGTTCTAATAGACGCATCTACACGATGGTCTCATGTGTGCCTCCTTTCCACACGAAACCATGCATTCGCTAAGATCATTGCTCAAGTTATCAAACTTAGAGCAAATCATCCTGAACATCAAATCCAGTCAATTAGAATGGATAATGCCGCTGAATTTTCCTCACGTGCCTTCAATGATTATTGTATGGCCTTAGGAATTCAAGTTCAGCATTCGGTCCCATATGTGCATACTCAAAATGGTTTGGCTGAGTCTCTCATCAAGAGAATCAAACTTATTGCACGACCATTACTACAGAATAGCAATCTCCCAACCTCATGTTGGGGTCATGCAGTCTTACACGCTGCTGACTTAATACAATTGCGTCCAACTGCTTATCATGCAACCTCCCCGTTGCAACTAGTACGTGGAAATATTCCAAATATTTCCCATCTGCGTAAGTTCGGTTGCGCTACATACGTACCGATCTCACCACCGCAGCGTACATCTATGGGCCCTCACAGGAAACTGGGGATCTATGTGGGATATCAATCTCCGTCGATCATAAAATACCTGGAGCCCCTCACAGGGGATCTATTCACGGCCCGGTATGCTGATTCTATCTTTGATGAAGATCATTTCCCGGCATTAGGGGGAGAACAAACAAACCACAAAGAATGCCAGGAAATCAATTGGGATGCCACAGCTATCTCCAATGATGATCCACGTACATCTGAGACTGAACTCCAAGTTCAGAAAATCATCAATTTGCAACACATTGCAAATAATATGCCAGATGCATTTACTGATTATAAGGGTGTTACAAAATCCTACAATCCTGCGAGAAATGTGCCGGCAAGAGTAGAGGTACCAAATAAAACTACTCCACTCCCAAGTAAGAGGGGGAGAAGTACGGCCATTTCCAAGGATGCAGCTCCTAGCAAGCAAAGGAAAAAGAAGAATTCTTCCAACCAAGTAAATGCAACTCAACCTCATGTTGAGCAACACCCTGTGGAGGTTCAACCTTCACATCCCACATCAACAGTGCACTCAATTACTGATGTTGGGACATCGGAATGCCCTGATGCAACCATTTTGGGAAATGATGATGCATCTCAAAGGGTACACGAAATTTCCATCAACTATCTCGAGTCTGGAGAATCATATGACCGAAAGACTACATTTGTCGACATGCATTTCTCCGCAATGGTTGCTGAACTCCTCCAAAATGATCCAGATCCTAAATCCATGGCAGAGTGCAAAAAGCGCTCGGACTGGAATCTGTGGAAGGAAGCAATTCAAGCAGAAATAGCCTCGCTTACTAAAAGAAAGGTATTCTCTCATGCAATGCCTACACCTTCAAAAGTATTCCCTGTGGGATACAAATGGGTTTTCATCCGAAAACAGAACGAGAACAATGAGGTGGTGAGATACAAAGCGAGACTTGTAGCACAAGGGTTCACGCAAAGACCCGGCATTGATTTCAATGACACATACTCTCCAGTTATGGATGGAATAACATTCCGATATTTAATATCTCTGGCTGTACAAAATCATCTATCTATGCAGTTGATGGATGTAGTGACTGCATATCTCTATGGGTCACTCGATTCGGACATATATATGAAGGTCCCTGACGGGATCCCTATACCGAATCAAAACGCAAACCGCAACATGTATTGTGTAAAGCTTCAAAAGTCACTTTATGGCTTAAAGCAGTCGGGAAGAATGTGGTACAACCGACTCAGCGAGTACCTTCTGCAGAAGGGATACTCCAACAGTAATGATTGCCCATGCGTCTTCATCAGGAAGTCCCAAACGGGATTTTGCATTATATCTGTATATGTCGATGATTTAAATATCATCGGCCACCAACAAGATATTGATGAAGCCCGCAATCATCTAAAGACGGAGTTCGAGTTGAAGGATTTGGGACACACCAAATTTTGCTTAGGCCTACAGCTTGAGCACCTTCCAACTGGAATTTTTATACATCAGTCTGCCTATATCCAGAAAGTATTGGAGAGATTCAATATGGATAAATCTCATCCTTCCAAAACTCCTATGGTTGTTCGGTCTTTAGAAATGGAGACTGACCCATTTAGACCACGGGATGAAGGAGAAGATGTTTTGGGCCCTCATGTTCCATATCTTAGTGCCATTGGAGCGCTCATGTACCTTGCAAATTGCACCAGACCTGATATTGCATTTGCAGTGAATTTACTAGCTAGATACAGCGCTGCTCCCACCAAACGTCACTGGACTGGAGTAAAGCATATCCTCAGATATGTGAATGGCACAAGGGATCTTGGACTATTCTTTAAAAGAGGCCCAAATTCAGATATCGTTGGTTACGCTGACGCTGGATATCGATCTGATCCCCATCATGGCAGATCTCAAACAGGCTTCGTGTTCCTACACAACGAAACAGCCATCTCGTGGAAGTCATCGAAACAAACCTTGGTGACTACTTCCACCAATCATTCTGAGATAGTAGCACTATACGAGACCTCACGTGAATGTGTTTGGCTTCGCAGGATGATTAACCACATACAACAATCTTGTGGTCTAGGTGTAATTAACTCACCAACCATTATCTATGAAGATAATGCAGCTTGTGTTACACAGATGGAGACAGGTTATATCAAAAGCAATATCAATAAGCATATTTCTCCTAAGTTGTTCTATCCTCATGAGCTGCAACAACAAGGAGAAATTGATATCTTGCAAATTAAATCTTGCGATAATCTCGCTGATTTATTTACTAAGTCACTACCAGCCTCCACATTTGAAAAATGTGTTAAAGGGATTGGTATGCGACGTCTTAGAGATTTGCAAGGTTCAGGGGGAGAAATCTCCTAGATATTGACTTGTCACAACATCATATTGTACTCTTTTCTTTTTATGAGTTTTTCCTCACAAGGTTTCTCATAGAAAGTTTTTAATGAGGCAATATTTACATAAGCTCATGTCATATTTCTTATTTTCCCCATAGGGGTTTTTAAAAGGAATATCAAAGACATGTATTGCTATCTAAACTATACATGAGTTTTCTCCTAAAAAGGTTTTTCTCATGCAAGTTCACAAAGAGGCAATAATCATAATGTGCTATACTTTTTCCTTTTTCTCCCACTGGGTTTTAAGGAGTTTTAATAGCATATCTACCAATATATTTCCTCTTTTTTGTCCTACAGGAATTTTTGGAGGAACAATACTTTTTCATTGATCTCAAAGAGGATTCGATTAAGGGGGAGTGTTACAATACTACTAATGGTGTTTAATCTCCTCCTTAATAGACCACCATCATGACCCTATTTACAATAGGATTTACCCCCTCTCATTAACATGTTTATGAGGCTTTATGGGGTATTATTCCCTTGTGTAACCTCCATGGAGGACCTTGTATATATACCCATGGTGGATCAATGGAAAAGAGAGGACACTACATATTCTTGTCTCAATTGTCATTTACATTGTCATTCCAATTACAACAGTAGGTAATCGTGTTGGTGTCCAGTAATAGTTTTTTCTTTTCTTTTCTTTTCTTTTGGAACATGGAAGAAAACTTTATTACTCATCAAACGGCACCAAATCTTTGGCGACCATGACCTAGATACAAGAGGGCATGTTGTCCCTTACCGAGGTCGGGCTGAATGCCTGAATCCCAAACTAGCCTCTAAACTAGCAAGACCATGTGCTACAGAATTACAAAGTCAAGGTGGATGCAAAATTAGAACCTAAAAGATCTTTGAGCTCCCAAATCAAATCTCAAGCTGAACTACGATCTAGGGACAGCGACGTAGCTGCTTGTACCACTGCTGTTGCATCTGTTGCCAGGACCAGTCTCGCCGTGTGCAGGTCGCCGCATCCGCCTTGCCCTGCAGAGCTCGCGTACGCGTCATCGTCACCACAGAGCTCGCGCGTATGCAGGTCGCCGTATCCGCCTCGCCGGCCCTGCGGAGCTCGCGTGTGGCCGTCGTGTCGCTGCCGGCGGAGCTCGTGTCCGCGCCGTCACCGCAGAGCTCGTGCGTGGCCGCCGCATTGCCCTCGGCGGAGCTCGCGTCCGTAGGTCGCCGCGTCCTTGCGTCCGTACAGGTCACCGTGTTTGCCTTGGCCCATGGAGCTCGCATGTCCACCCCGCCGTAGCATGCATCTGCAACCTCAGACCGCATCTTGGTTGTGCCGTCGCATGCCAAGCTCGTTGTACCCATGTGGTGGACCATGGAAGAAGAAAAACTAGAGCAGAGGATCTGAGGGGAGGATAGGTGAATCATTGGATCTTGACATAGTATCCTAGTAGATAGAAACTATCGGTGGTTTCAGTATTGAGAGTACCCTCACCGCTTGCTTTCAGTGGTCCTCGCTCCCTCCAGTGTAGCGCACACCACTATCTCACCACCATCGTTGGCGACGATGCATGCTTCCCGCTGCCCCTGCTTTCGATGCATTCTTGCTCTCTATACCTTAGCATTTTGAGTCTCATCTGAGCCGACCGGGTTTTGGCCCACCCATGGACCTAGACACAAATATTATTGTCTAGAATTTTTTTCTCAGCCCAAGCCTGGCCCAAAATATTTATTTTGGCTGTTTTACACTATAAACTATGCGGGTGCCCAGGACCGAGCTTGGCCCAAAAAACATTCATGACTTGTCTAGTGGGATGGTTATAAACGAGATTTTTTTCGGTGTGAAATAACTGAGTTTTTTTGGGCACGACCCGAATTAGGTCTGACCCGTGAAATACTTAGGTTTATTACTCGCCCTCTCAAGCCCTAGCACGCTCCCATTTGCCATGCTCAGAGTGCTCCTCAGTGTAACACCTCTGGTGTTTAAGCATGTAATTAACTTGATATATCATCATTAGCATCATTAATCATCTTGATCATGATTTCATGTGTATGCATTTGCTTAGTGTATCATTTTATGTGATGTACCTCTATTGCAAAAACCCTTGTTAGCCCACTCCTTCCTATAGGGGCAAAATGGTAATTTCACCTCTGTGCCTAGTTCTATGAAATTCTTGTTCAAATTTAGTGCCCTGATGTTTGTTGCTTTGATCCAAGTTCAAAAATCAGATTTGAATTGAGTTTCCTTTTGCAAAACCCTAAAATCCCAAATCCTGGATTTATTCCCTTTTTAATAACTTTTTCAAAATTCAAAATTTTGAGTTGGTTCAAAAAGCAAAGTTGTGAATCTGATCAAGAGGAACAACTTTGGTATTTACAGATTTCCATGTTTCTATATAAAATTTGAAGTAATTTCAAATTCATTCAAATTCCAGTTTTTGTCCCCTTTTCAGTTTTAAAAAGTTTTTCAAAAACTATTGAGTTTCAGAAAAAGTGTGTATTAGCAAAGTTATAGGTTTTGTCAAATGGAACAACTTTCATATTGGAAGATGTTCAAGTTTCAGTTTGAAATCCAAAGTAATTTTGATTTGAATCAAATTTGAAAAGTGTCCCCTTTTCTGTTTTTGAATGTAGTTCAAAAACTATTTGGAATTTGAAAATGTTCATATTGACAAAGTTGTAGATCTCACTTTTCTGAACAACTTTGGTGTTTTGAGTTTTTGTCGCACAGTTCAAATTTTGGGAGATTTTTGCAAAATTCAGAAACCAGCCAAAAGTCAAACCCTAGACCCTAGCACTGTTCTTCTTCCCGTAGAGCCAGAGGCCAGGGGGGGCCCGGCCATGGCGCCGGCGCTGCGGCTGCAGCGCAGGCGGCTGCTCCCCACGCGCCACCAACCTGTCGCCGCTGTTCCCCTGTTCCCTCCGCGCCCGCACGCGAGGGCTGACCATCGCTCTCGGCCCCTACAGTGCCCAGCCGCCGCCGCCGCGTGGCCATCGCCGGCCGAGCATTGCGCCCGAGCCCCGGCTGCACGCCAGCTCGACCGCCAGAGCGCAATCGAGTGCGCACGCCCCCGCAAACCTTACCCGCGTGACCTCGAGCTCTCTACCGTCCCATAGCCGCGGCTATATAAGCCGCCGGAGCCCCGAGCTCCGCACTTCACCTCCGCCACCGTGGCCGGACCTCTCCAGACACTCCGCCTCTCCACCAGCTAGCCCTAAAGCTCCGCCTTGAGCTCGTGAAGCTTTCCCACCCTTCAATTTCACCTTCCCCGCCTCCGTTTGCCCGGCGTAAGCTCGCCGTCCCCATCCCCGGCCGAAACCCGGCGAGCTCGGGTTCGTGGAATTCGCCGTCTCCGGCCATGATCATCTCTCACCGACCCCCGTGTTGTGTTCCTTGACCCCGTGCGACTCTAACCCGGCCCTTGCGGTCGCTGTTGTTGCTCAGGACCGCCGGACCGCCGGAGCGCCGCCGCGGTCATCTTCTCCCTCGAGCTCGTGTCGAGCCTCGCCCTCGTGTCGAGCCTCGCCCTCGTGTCGAGCCTCACCCTCGAGTCGAGCCTCACCCTCGAGCCCTGCCTCCGACACGTGGTAAGCATCCGAGCCTTCGGCCTCTGCTTCAACTCCGCTTCGCCCGAGCCCAAGCCTCGGCGAGCGCATGACCCTCCGCTTCGACCGAGCCCAAGCCTCGGCGACGCATGCTCTCCGTCTCGCCCGAGTCCGGCCTCGGACCGAGGCTCACTTCTCCGTTTCGCCCCAGCCCCGCGATTCGCCGAGCCCGGCCTAGAGGGAGCACAGTGCTCTTCTCTTTTTCTGAGAGTTGTGAATAGTGTTCTGTTTTCTCTTTTTTGTATGATTTTCTGTGTGCATCCAAAAATTCTGAAATTTTTGTGGTAGACTCTTTATGCTCTGGAGTATTTTATAAAAATATGAAACTTGAGTTTTGTGCAAAAATTTGAAAATATAAAATTCCCCTTTTAATTGAAAAATGAAGGTTTTGGTATTTTTGGAGAGTGATTTATAACTCCAAAAATCATGAGACAAATTTTTGTGAGCTTCTTATGCCATGTTTAGTCTCTGGTAAAATTTTGAAGTCTTTTGGAACAAGTTGATTTTTGAGCTTTTATTTTAATTGTTAAATAGTGCCTTTGCTAATTAATGTCTGATTTTATTTGAGCACCTTAATGACCTCCAAAAATTATGAAATTTGTTTTGCCATCTATCTACACCATAATGAACTTATGTGATTAATTTGGTAATTTTTGGAGCAACTTCATAAAATGACCTTTTAAATAAATTAAGAAAATAGAAAAGATGGATTAGGGTTGGTAATAAGTGTTGATGATGTGATCTTTGGATTGATTGATGTTCATAGACCCCTACCCTTTGGTCTATGATGTTTGTGATGCTATGTTTGGTTGATGCTTAGGATAATTATATTAAGGGCTAGTTAATCAATATTGCTTAAGGAAGAAATGATTACCTTTTATGCTCAACCTAGAATTCAATCATGCCTTGCTTAAAAGTAATCTAGAATCAGTGGAATTGTCTTGCACCTTAAGTCCATATCATCATTCTCATGAGCATTCATCATTGCATCCGTATAGTTGACGAAGAAGGACCTGAAGTCGAGGTAGCCACCGAAGGATCTGTCCCTGAGGCGACCCCGAGCTTCGACACCTACTCCAACCCCGAGTCCGTCCTTTTTGCCATCCAAGGCAAGCCCCGGTGCATTTAACCCCTTTCCTTGAATTTTATAAAATGTTTCCTTAAATGCTTTTGAGTTAAATTATTGCATTAGGTTTATAGGAGTTGTGTGCTATCCTAATTGATGCACTATCCACCTTGACCACTGATACACCCGATACCTGCTTTTCACAAGGTATTTGAAAAATGCTTAGCAATGCTATTAAATAGATTTGCAATAAAAATGCCAATTTCAAAAGTGTGATCACTTAAGAATCTTTATGGGATTTTGGCTTTACTCCCACTATTGGCTAAGTATCTGATCCGTACTTAGTCAATGGGAAGGAGAGGTTGTCCTTGCGTACGGTGCCGTCATGTTGTAGTCCGGGACTCAACAGTTGACACCGACCGGGACAGGGTTGAAAAACTGACAGGACCTGTACTCTTGGGTTAGAGTCCCGAGGTGCTTGTCGCTGGCTGGAAAATGTAGGGACCATCCGTATGGGGGCCTGCTGATCAAGACTTGTAACTATTCACATACTACGGAAAGCTCTGGCTCCGAGAAATCCATTATTGGACCGACAACCGCGCACTGGGAGTGGAGAGATGGCGGAAGTAGCATGTACCCACGTGGGTTAGAGTCCCGGATTGGAGTGGTGTACTGTACTTCCGGGTGGCGTAGGACCGGGCCCAATCTTGGAGGAATCGTGGAAGACGAGTTGGCATATGCAAGCTTGGGTGCTACATATGCAGTGTGAATAGGGATCCTCAGCTGAGTATTATTTATCCGGATTAACGTTGCTCCTCGGTTATGGAGACTTGGTCCACTGACTGTCAACGGAGAGTGGTTCTCAACTAGGAATGTTTTTGAAATGTAAAATGAATCATGAATGATGAAGAATTGAGGAATACTGAATCTTTCAAAATAAAATAAGGTTTACAAAAATGCTTTTCTGCAAAATACTTGAACTTGCTTAAAGCCTTACCTTGACTACCCTAAGCCTGCATTCCTGAGTCTTCTCCCTTTTTCTTTAGTCGGGTAAGTCTTGTTGAGTACCTTTGTACTCAGGGTTTTATTACCCATGTTGCAGGTATGGCAGATTCCTCAGTATGCCTTGGACCCTGCTGTGTGACCGTTGTTCAGGAGGAGGCCGATGAGGCCGATGAGTGATTATCCACCCTCGGGCTGGGTGATGTATCTTTACCTTAAGTTGTTGTCATATGCTACTTGCCGACTCTATCTATTTGAACTATGGTCTGTAATAACTTCACTTTAATTTTATGTGGAACCCTGGTTTGTAAAACTATTGTTATCTAAGTCTTCCGCTATTTACTCCGATGTTACTTGTCAAAATGTTAAAGAGATTGTAACTGAATTGTGAGATGATCCTGCGGACAACGGGCACTGATGTAGCCCAGTAGCGGAACCGGTCCTAATCTCTTGGCTGTACGGATCGACTGTCAGTGGTTGACGGTGATCAGTGGGCCATGGGATTAGAGCCGTTACGTTACAGAGTGGTATCGGAGCATCTCACTATGACGTTGCAATCTTTTTGCGAAAACTTCAAAATGTTTTTAACAAAAGCTAAACTTGACTATTTTGAGTCCAAATTGCTTCTCTCATCTCATCTTGTCTTTGGCAACTAGTAGCAAGACAACTTGTATAAGCCCTATGTACCTTACCTTAGTAATTGCATTGCCTTGTTCCGTAGGAACGATTCATGCATCATGTCACATTCACCTAAGTGTAAAAGAGTTCGTTGGGTTAGTATGCCTATACCTTTTTCTTGCTAGCCTTTCTCATCTATAACCTCTTGTCCAGATATGGCCATCATCAAGCGGACTGCCCGCAAGTCGACTGGACCGCACGGTGTGCCGCGTCACCAGCTGGCGCCACGCACAGGAGAAGAGATTGGAGAATCCTCCAATGGTCGTCGTTTTCCCCGCCGCACCCGCAAGCAGCTGAAGGAGGAAATCAAGAATCTGAAGGCTGAAATGGAGAACATGGAGCATGACTTCTACCTTTCTCGCATGGAGTTTTATGAGGCACGAGCTTCCTTGGAACAGGCTAACCGGAACACGATTCGCGCTATCGAGCAGCGCAATGATGCTTGGACCCGCGAGGACGTGGTCAGAGCCCAGCTCCATGGACTGCAGCAATACACCGCCCAGATCGAGCAGTACAATGATATGCTTCACGAGGAAGTGCATCAACTGCATGATCAACTCCATCCCTTGGTACCCCCGGTTATGGAAGACCCTGAAGACGGAATCGTGGAGGAACCTGAAGTGGAACACGAGCCCGATCAGAACGTGGAAGTGGAACCTGCTGAAGATGTCCACGTTGAAGATGAAGCTGAGGAGGAAGAGCCTGAGCTTATCATCGAGGATGATGATGATGACGAAGAGTTGATCTTCATCGATGATGATTAGACTCCTTGTGTCTGTACCATCTGCTTACCTAAAACCTTAGTCTAGGTTTGGGAGCGTTAGTCTGTCTGTTGCCAAGTCTGGCATGTATCTTTCCTTTCGTACCTTTTCCTTTATCAGTCTGTTGTCATCTTTATCAAGTCAGCCATCCTTGTAGTAGTGAAGTTATCAATCAAGTTGTTTCAGAACCTTTGTCCATATATGCTGAGTTCCGAGTTGCTTATACAGATGCCTGTGAACACCCGTACCGGAGCCGGAGGTTCTGATGATGCCAACATCCCAAACCCTCCACCTGTACCAGCTACCCTAGCTGATGCCATTGCAGCCTTGGCCGCCGCTGCCAATCTGATGGCTCAGAATCAAGGGCAGCAGAACAACGGCAACCGTGGTCGCCGCAACAACCAAGAGACAACCTATGCGGACTTCACCGAAACACGCCCACCGGTCTTCACAAAGGCCGATGAACCTCTCGAGGCTGACGACTGGTTACGCACCATGGAACAAAAGTTCAGTCTTCTGCACTGCACGGAGATCCAGAAGCCTCGGTTCGCTTCTCAGCAGCTCCGTGGTCCTGCAAGTGCCTGGTACGCCAACCTGTTGGCGGCCCAGCCGGAAGGTCACCAGCTGACCTGGGAAGAGTTCCGCACTGCTTTCAGAGCACATCACATCCCTTCGGGATTGATGAAGATGAAGTTGGATCAGTTCTTGGCCCTGCAACAGAAAGATTCCACCGTCATGCAGTACGTGGGACAATTCAACCACCTCAGTCAGTATGCCTCTGACTATGTCAACACAGAGGAAAAGAAGAGAGATTGTTTTCTCAGGGGTCTGCACCCTAAGATTCGCAGAGGTCTGTCCAACAACCTAAACGGATCCTACCATGATGTCGTTGACCGTGCTGTTGCTTTCGAGGAAAGCAACCGCCAGTATCAGGAAGAGAAGAAGAAGAAGAAGGCTGGGTCTAGCAGTTTCTCCAGCAACCATAAGCGCCCTAGAATCATCTACCACCCCAGCCATCACCAAAACCGTGCCCCATACCCCCATCAGCAAGTGGTCGTTCGTACCGCGGCCACCACCCACAATGCCAACCAGCAAAGTGCCACTCAGCCGAACGCCCCTGGTGTTCGTGTCACCACCCCACAAACAGCTTATAACCATCCATGCTACAACTGTGGCCAAGTTGGTCACTGGGCTCGCGAGTGCCCAAAACCCAAGAAGAATGCCCAGCATGCACAGAAAGGCCCTGGAGGATCACAGCAGCAGCACCGTGCACCGCAGCAGCACGTCCAGAAGGGCAAGCTTGTCAGGAAGCACGGGCAAGTCTACTTCACCACCGTCAGTAACATCCCAGACGGAGAGCCCGTCATGCTCGGTAGGTTTCCTGTTGCCAATCATCCTGCAGTCGTCTTGTTTGATTCTGGTGCATCGCATTCCTTCATCAGTCGCACTTTTGTCATCAAGCATGAGTTGCCCATGGGGGAGTTAAAAGAAAGTTTCTGCATACTTTCGCCTGGAGGGCGGATAAATACTAAGGAAGTGGTCCGCAGTATACCAGTAATGTTGGGGAAACATGCCTTTCCTACCACCATGATAGTACTGCGCGATCAAGAGATAGATGTCATCTTAGGCATGAATTGGATGTGTCAGTATAAAGCCATGATAGACATCTTGAATAGAGTTGTGAGAGTGGATATTCCTAACAGTACCTCCAAACTCCTTCTCCAACTTCCTATGCCTTCAAAACCAGCTACCACACAGCTAAATGCTACCTATGATCAAGGGATCCGAGACATCCCTGTAGTCTGTGAGTTCCCTGATGTCTTTCCTGAAGATTTACCTGGTCTGCCTCCCGACCGTGATGTTGAGTTTGCTATAGAGCTAAAGCCCGGGACTGCTCCTATATCCCGTAGAGCTTATCGAATGCCTCCCAGAGAGTTGGCAGAGCTGAAGATCCAATTGCAAGAGCTATTGGATAAGGGTCTCATTCGCCCAAGTTCATCTCCTTGGGGCTGTCCTGCTATCTTTGTGAAGAAGAAGGACAAAAGCCTTCGTCTGTGCGTTGACTATCGCCCGCTCAACGAGGTCACCATCAAAAACAAATATCCCTTGCCTCGTATTGATCTTCTGTTTGACCAGTTATCTGGAGCCAGAGTGTTTTCCAAGATTGACCTCAGATCTGGCTATCACCAAATAAAGATTCGTCCCGAAGATATTCCCAAAACAGCTTTCACCACCAGATACGGCCTATATGAGTACTTGGTCATGTCCTTTGGCTTGACCAATGCCCCCGCTCATTTCATGTATCTCATGAACTCTGTGTTCATGCCAGAGCTCGATAAATTTGTAGTCGTGTTCATTGACGACATCCTTGTTTATTCAAGAACTCCTGAAGATCATGCCAAGCATCTTCGTGTCGTTCTCTCTCGTCTCAGAGATCACCAGCTATATGCCAAGTTCAGTAAATGTGAGTTCTGGCTAGATCGAATTCAATTCCTTGGTCATGTCCTGTCCGCTGAAGGTGTGTCAGTTGACCCTGAAAAAGTGGCAGATATCTTGGATTGGAAGCCACCTACCACTGTCCGCGAAGTTCGCAGCTTCATGGGAATGGCTGGATACTATCGCCGTTTCATCCCAGACTTCTCCAGAGTTGCCAAGCCTATCACAGAGTTGTTGAAGAATTCCGTGGATTTTGTTTGGTCAACAGCCTGTGAGCAAGCTTTTCAAGCCTTGAAGAAACTACTAACTACATCACCAGTCCTAGCTCAACCAGACATCGAGAAACCCTTTGATGTATACTGTGATGCATCGGGTACTGGGTTAGGCTGTGTTTTGATGCAAGAAGGTCGAGTGATCGCTTATGCCTCACGGCAGCTTAGGCGACATGAGGAGAGTTATCCAACCCATGACCTTGAGTTAGCAGCAGTGGTGCATGCTTTGAAGATATGGCGTCATTATCTGTTGGGCAGTACCTGCAATGTGTACACCGATCACAAGAGCCTGAAGTATATCTTCACTCAAGAAGAGCTGAACATGAGGCAGCGAAGATGGCTTGAGTTAATCAAGGACTATGATATCGAAGTGCATTACCATCCTGGTAAGGCAAATGTAGTTGCCGATGCCCTCAGTCGCAAGTCATACTGCAACTGTCTGACGACAAAGCCCTATGATCTTTCTTTGTGCCATGCTCTTGAAAGGATGGGTATTGAGATAGTTCCGCAAGGAAGCCTGAACAATGTCAGGATAGAAACATCGGTCAAGGAACAAGTCATCGCTGCACAGAAGGATAACCCTGGGATCAAGCACATCATCGAAAAGGTCCAGACCGGTAAGGCTGATTGTTTCAGGATCGATGATGTAGGAGTTGTTTGGTTCAAGAACCGTCTAGTAGTTCCCAAAGTGCCTGAGTTGAGACAATTGATCCTTGATGAGGCACACCTGTCTAGGTTTTCCATCCACCCCGGCAGCAACAAGATGTACCAGGATCTAAGGCAGAGATTCTGGTGGACAAAGATGAAGATTGAAATCGCTCGCTATGTCGCTCGCTGTGATACTTGTCAGAAAGTCAAAGCCGTGCACATGAAGCCTGGAGGAGAATTGCAGCCTTCATCTGTACCTGCCTGGAAGTGGGAAGATATCAGCATGGATTTTATCAATGGGCTACCCAAGACTCGGAAAGGTTTTGATTCCATTTGGGTAATCGTGGACCGACTCACCAAACAAGCTCACTTTCTGCCAGTCAAGACCAGCTACGCCGTCCCCACGTATGCCGCTTTGTACAAGAACAACGTAGTGAAGCTTCATGGAATACCCAAGACCATTATCTCTGATCGTGGTACTCAGTTTGTCGCAAAGTTCTGGAAAGCGTTCCATACCTCACTTGGAACCAAGCTCTTGCATAGTACAACTTATCATCCGCAGACAGACGGACAAACTGAGCGAGTCAACCAAGTGTTAGAAGATATGTTGAGAGCCTGTGTGCTTACCTTCGCAGATACTTGGGATGACTGTTTGCCCTTGGCAGAGTTCTCATATAATAACAGTTATCAAGAAAGCATCAAAATGGCACCCTTTGAAGCACTGTACGGTCGTCGTTGTCGTACACCCCTCAGTTGGTCTGAGCCTGGAGAAAGAGAATTCTTTGGAGTTGACCTGGTTAAAGATATGGAAGAGAAAGTCAAGCTGATACAAGAGAACATGAAGATTGCCCAATCCCGACAAAAGAGTTATGCTGACAAGAGACGTCGACCTCTGAAGTTTCAAGTTGGAGATTACGTATATCTCAAGGTCTCACCAACCAAAGGAGTCACTCGTTTTGGAGTCAAGGGAAAGTTAGCACCCCGCTACATTGGTCCGTTTGAGATTTTGGAATGTTGTGGCAAAGTAGCTTACAAGCTGAAGTTGCCCGATCATCTCTCGGCTGTCCACAATGTTTTCCATGTCTCCCAACTCAAGAAGTGCCTCCGAGTACCAGAACATGTCGTGGAAGTTGAAGGTGTCGAGCTAGAGCCTGATCTATCCTACTCGGAATATCCAGTTCGCGTGTTGGATCACAAAGATCGAGTTACTCGAAGAACTACCACAAGGTGGTACAAAATTCAGTGGAACCAGCACTCTGAAGAAGAAGCTACTTGGGAATCTGAAGACTTCTTGGCAAAGAACTACCCCGACTTTCTCGAATCTCTGTCTATGTAAAGTTTTGCCTTTATCCCTTCTTTGTCCTTTCTTAAGACGCAGAATCTCGGGGCGAGATTTCTTTAAGGGGGGAAGGCTGTAACACCTCTGGTGTTTAAGCATGTAATTAACTTGACATATCATCATTAGCATCATTAATCATCTTGATCATGATTTCATGTGTATGCATTTGCTTAGTGTATCATTTTATGTGATGTACCTCTATTGCAAAAACCCTTGTTAGCCCACTCCTTCCTATAGGGGCAAAATGGTAATTTCACCTCTGTGCCTAGTTCTATGAATTCTTGTTCAAATTTAGTGCCCTGATGTTTGTTGCTTTGATCCAAGTTCAAAAATCAGATTTGAATTGAGTTTCCTTTTGCAAAACCCTAAAATCCCAAATCCTGGATTTATTCCCTTTTTAATAACTTTTTCAAAATTCAAAATTTTGAGTTGGTTCAAAAAGCAAAGTTGTGAATCTGATCAAGAGGAACAACTTTGGTATTTACAGATTTCCATGTTTCTATATAAAATTTGAAGTAATTTCAAATTCATTCAAATTCCAGTTTTTGTCCCCTTTTCAGTTTTAAAAAGTTTTTCAAAAACTATTGAGTTTCAGAAAAAGTGTGTATTAGCAAAGTTATAGGTTTTGTCAAATGGAACAACTTTCATATTGGAAGATGTTCAAGTTTCAGTTTGAAATCCAAAGTAATTTTGATTTGAATCAAATTTGAAAAGTGTCCCCTTTTCTGTTTTTGAATGTAGTTCAAAAACTATTTGGAATTTGAAAATGTTCATATTGACAAAGTTGTAGATCTCACTTTTCTGAACAACTTTGGTGTTTTGAGTTTTTGTCGCACAGTTCAAATTTTGGGAGATTTTTGCAAAATTCAGAAACCAGCCAAAAGTCAAACCCTAGACCCTAGCACTGTTCTTCTTCCCGTAGAGCCAGAGGCCAGGGGGGGCCCGGCCATGGCGCCGGCGCTGCGGCTGCAGCGCAGGCGGCTGCTCCCCACGCGCCACCAACCTGTCGCCGCTGTTCCCCTGTTCCCTCCGCGCCCGCACGCGAGGGCTGACCATCGCTCTCGGCCCCTACAGTGCCCAGCCGCCGCCGCCGCGTGGCCATCGCCGGCCGAGCATTGCGCCCGAGCCCCGGCTGCACGCCAGCTCGACCGCCAGAGCGCAATCGAGTGCGCACGCCCCCGCAAACCTTACCCGCGTGACCTCGAGCTCTCTACCGTCCCATAGCCGCGGCTATATAAGCCGCCGGAGCCCCGAGCTCCGCACTTCACCTCCGCCACCGTGGCCGGACCTCTCCAGACACTCCGCCTCTCCACCAGCTAGCCCTAAAGCTCCGCCTTGAGCTCGTGAAGCTTTCCCACCCTTCAATTTCACCTTCCCCGCCTCCGTTTGCCCGGCGTAAGCTCGCCGTCCCCATCCCCGGCCGAAACCCGACGAGCTCGGGTTCGTGGAATTCGCCGTCTCCGGCCATGATCATCTCTCACCGACCCCCGTGTTGTGTTCCTTGACCCCGTGCGACTCTAACCCGGCCCTTGCGGTCGCTGTTGTTGCTCAGGACCGCCGGACCGCCGGAGCGCCGCCGCGGTCATCTTCTCCCTCGAGCTCGTGTCGAGCCTCGCCCTCGTGTCGAGCCTCGCCCTCGTGTCGAGCCTCACCCTCGAGCCCTGCCTCCGACACGTGGTAAGCATCCGAGCCTTCGGCCTCTGCTTCAACTCCGCTTCGCCCGAGCCCAAGCCTCGGCGAGCGCATGACCCTCCGCTTCGACCGAGCCCAAGCCTCGGCGACGCATGCTCTCCGTCTCGCCCGAGTCCGGCCTCGGACCGAGGCTCACTTCTCCGTTTCGCCCGAGCCCCGCGATTCGCCGAGCCCGGCCTAGAGGGAGCACAGTGCTCTTCTCTTTTTCTGAGAGTTGTGAATAGTGTTCTGTTTTCTCTTTTTTGTATGATTTTCTGTGTGCATCCAAAAATTCTGAAATTTTTGTGGTAGACTCTTTATGCTCTGGAGTATTTTATAAAAATATGAAACTTGAGTTTTGTGCAAAAATTTGAAAATATAAAATTCCCCTTTTAATTGAAAAATGAAGGTTTTGGTATTTTTGGAGAGTGATTTATAACTCCAAAAATCATGAGACAAATTTTTGTGAGCTTCTTATGCCATGTTTAGTCTCTGGTAAAATTTTGAAGTCTTTTGGAACAAGTTGATTTTTGAGCTTTTATTTTAATTGTTAAATAGTGCCTTTGCTAATTAATGTCTGATTTTATTTGAGCACCTTAATGACCTCCAAAAATTATGAAATTTGTTTTGCCATCTATCTACACCATAATGAACTTATGTGATTAATTTGGTAATTTTTGGAGCAACTTCATAAAATGACCTTTTAAATAAATTAAGAAAATAGAAAAGATGGATTAGGGTTGGTAATAAGTGTTGATGATGTGATCTTTGGATTGATTGATGTTCATAGACCCCTACCCTTTGGTCTATGATGTTTGTGATGCTATGTTTGGTTGATGCTTAGGATAATTATATTAAGGGCTAGTTAATCAATATTGCTTAAGGAAGAAATGATTACCTTTTATGCTCAACCTAGAATTCAATCATGCCTTGCTTAAAAGTAATCTAGAATCAGTGGAATTGTCTTGCACCTTAAGTCCATATCATCATTCTCATGAGCATTCATCATTGCATCCGTATAGTTGACGAAGAAGGACCTGAAGTCGAGGTAGCCACCGAAGGATCTGTCCCCGAGGCGACCCCGAGCTTCGACACCTACTCCAACCCCGAGTCCGTCCTTTTTGCCATCCAAGGCAAGCCCCGGTGCATTTAACCCCTTTCCTTGAATTTTATAAAATGTTTCCTTAAATGCTTTTGAGTTAAATTATTGCATTAGGTTTATAGGAGTTGTGTGCTATCCTAATTGATGCACTATCCACCTTGACCACTGATACACCCGATACCTGCTTTTCACAAGGTATTTGAAAAATGCTTAGCAATGCTATTAAATAGATTTGCAATAAAAATGCCAATTTCAAAAGTGTGATCACTTAAGAATCTTTATGGGATTTTGGCTTTACTCCCACTATTGGCTAAGTATCTGATCCGTACTTAGTCAATGGGAAGGAGAGGTTGTCCTTGCGTACGGTGCCGTCATGTTGTAGTCCGGGACTCAACAGTTGACACCGACCGGGACAGGGTTGAAAAACTGACAGGACCTGTACTCTTGGGTTAGAGTCCCGAGGTGCTTGTCGCTGGCTGGAAAATGTAGGGACCATCCGTATGGGGGCCTGCTGGTCAAGACTTGTAACTATTCACATACTACGGAAAGCTCTGGCTCCGAGAAATCCATTATTGGACCGACAACCGCGCACTGGGAGTGGAGAGATGGCGGAAGTAGCATGTACCCACGTGGGTTAGAGTCCCGGATTGGAGTGGTGTACTGTACTTCCGGGTGGCGTAGGACCGGGCCCAATCTTGGAGGAATCGTGGAAGACGAGTTGGCATATGCAAGCTTGGGTGCTACATATGCAGTGTGAATAGGGATCCTCAGCTGAGTATTATTTATCCGGATTAACGTTGCTCCTCGGTTATGGAGACTTGGTCCACTGACTGTCAACGGAGAGTGGTTCTCAACTAGGAATGTTTTTGAAATGTAAAATGAATCATGAATGATGAAGAATTGAGGAATACTGAATCTTTCAAAATAAAATAAGGTTTACAAAAATGCTTTTCTGCAAAATACTTGAACTTGCTTAAAGCCTTACCTTGACTACCCTAAGCCTGCATTCCTGAGTCTTCTCCCTTTTTCTTTAGTCGGGTAAGTCTTGTTGAGTACCTTTGTACTCAGGGTTTTATTACCCATGTTGCAGGTATGGCAGATTCCTCAGTATGCCTTGGACCCTGCTGTGTGACCGTTGTTCAGGAGGAGGCCGATGAGGCCGATGAGTGATTATCCACCCTCGGGCTGGGTGATGTATCTTTACCTTAAGTTGTTGTCATATGCTACTTGCCGACTCTATCTATTTGAACTATGGTCTGTAATAACTTCACTTTAATTTTATGTGGAACCCTGGTTTGTAAAACTATTGTTATCTAAGTCTTCCGCTATTTACTCCGATGTTACTTGTCAAAATGTTAAAGAGATTGTAACTGAATTGTGAGATGATCCTGCGGACAACGGGCACTGATGTAGCCCAGTAGCGGAACCGGTCCTAATCTCTTGGCTGTACGGATCGACTGTCAGTGGTTGACGGTGATCAGTGGGCCATGGGATTAGAGCCGTTACGTTACACTCAGGCTCCATCACCAAGAACTACAGGGATAATATGAGGCATGGGTATGCGAAGTCTGTCTCCAAGAGTGATACTTCACACATCACCAAAAGGGCGGGCAACTGCGATGCCTCGTCTGTCCCGAGCGAATGTCCCATAACTAGACCATGGACATGATGGCCAAGAACCACATCCAGGGGTTGTTAACCCCCTACCCTACAACAACAGCAAACACAAGAACAAGAAGAAGAGACACCATCGTCGCTTGGTGAGAAACCATGGATGGTTGTGAAAGACTGAATGGTGTAGGATCTCTCGATGGTTAGAGGAGGGGGGGTGTGGGTGGGTGTGGTGGGGAGATAGCCTAAGTAAAATATCCTTGCAAAGCACAACATTAACAAAACTAGTTTGACAACAAGATGATCCTAATAAGAACTATGTCTCACTATGATTTAGCAAGCCTAGGTAAACAAGAGCTACTTAAGTAGTGAACAAGAACAACTAAGACCATGTCACTAGAAAAGTAAAGAAAGCTAGGTAAGCATCCTAGAGAGAAGCCTAATATCTTCTACACTAGAAATGGTAAAACCACAAACTAAAGAGCAATTGTAGAGCGTGCAAGCCATACAAACAGGGTGGCACAAGATACATCCCTGTTATCTTGCGACTTGCTAGTCACCTACTTCCACATTAAGGTGTGTCCAAGTATCACCCGCTCCATTACGAGCTCAAATATCCCTCAGGATTGGCTCCAACGGGAGTGCTTGAGTATGAGCCAGCTAATCATGAGGTATACACCACGATCCTCGATCCACTAAAGTTGCTCTTTGCCTCTTCTTTGGGGGGGGGGATGAGCACCAGAACCTCTAACAAATCCTCCATCGGAGCACCTCATGACCTCCAAATGAGTATTTCGTGGAGTTCCATGGCCTCCAAGCCATCTAGGTGGCAGCAACCGATGAGAGTTACAAGAAATTCGTAGCCAAGTTGCTTCTCTAGTGCAACTAGGTGCTAACTCTCAAAGCAAATGTATTAGATCAACTCTAATCTCACCCAAATGCATTCTTAACTAAACAAATGTGAGTGGAACTGTTTCTTGAGCTCCAAAGGGTGTGTGTCAGTTGGGAGTCTCAACTCTCAAGAGTGCTTACTTGTCCGAACACACCTCCTATTTACTCCGTATAACCTACTTAAAAAAACTAGCCGTTACAAGCTGTCAGATAGCTCCGGTGAGCACGGTTGTACTTACATCGGAGTTATACAACGCCTACCTTAAACTAGCCGTTAATTGTAAGATCATTCTTGTGACATCTTTGATGGGCCACCAGGAGTTCTTATGCATGCCTAGCCCCAAAATTGTGCAAGAAAATTGCATCTAGAGTCACACTCCGGTAGCTAGTGTCGCTCTCTGGCGCACCACCAGAGAGCTTAAGTGAGCATTTTCAAAAAAAATCCGCATGTCCATTGCCATATTACAGAATTTGGTGCCACCGCTCTCTGGTGTGCACTAAAAAGAAATAACATGATCATGCATCACAATAGCCTGACAAAACCATTGTTCTGAAACTCCCTCCGATGATACTCGGTGTACCACCAGAGAGTTTCGGTGCACATACAACGTTTGGACCAATCCGGCACTGTTCTGACTCTCTAGTGCCCATCGGAGAGCTTAGCAAGTGCATCTCTCAAATCTTTTTTTTTTCAAATTGCTAACTCCAAAATGTTTTCCAACAGGAAAAGCACACATTAACACGAGTTAGCATTTTGAAATCATGTTTTGAAGATTTCCACTTGCTTTCTCACCATGCCACTCGATCTAACATATGTATTGTCAATTCTTACCTAGTGGCACATATTAGCCAAATAGTTTTTTTTCTTTATAGTACAGCTAGCAAGCCTAAATCCAACCATTCACTTCTCTTTATATGTCGTCAAAATCAGTGGCGGATCCCCCTTGACCCAAAAATACACATATGATTTCAGGTAAAAATAGTATAATTTGTCTTTAAATTAGTCCAAAATTTCCTGCGGGCTACAAAAATAATGGAAAATTCAGTCTAAATCACCTTAAAATCTACCAAAAACCTCTTGTGTGCTGAAAATACAAGGAGAATTTCGGTCCAAACTCGACTCTCTATGTATTTAGTCCCCCTCGTGAGTTGATTCTGGATCCGCCAATGGTCAAAATCAAAACCTATCAAATACTTTGCGTGCGTTTGGTTTAGATCCGTCCAACGAGACAGGAGGCTAATCATCAGTTAACTTTGTACTTGTCGCTCGCAGCTTATTGTACACAAACGACATCACTAAAGCAAAGAAGAAAAGAAAAAGAAAAAGAAATACTATATATCGTTACCGGAACTAAGCAAAGAATCGACAATGCAAACAGATAAAGGTGACAGATATAAAGAGAAAAAGAAAGATATATATAGTCTACGTACTGAAACATAGCAAGGGATCGACTTCTAATATCATTTTTACTTCCGCTCACTGGTATCATTTTATTTCTTCCTCTCTTAAAAGATCTGTCAATCTCTCATTTATAATATGTTTAAGATTCACTTCAGTTTGATCTACTAGCCGGTCAAAACAGTCATCGGCCGGTCGAGATAGAGATTATATACTCCCTGTGTCGTAAAAAAGAGTCATTCTCGTTTACCAAAAAATCAACAAAGTTTATGTTTGACCCAATATATATATATATATATATATATATATATATATATAACTAAGAGTAAAGTCCATCACCGGTCCCTAAACTTGTACTGTTGTGTCATTCCGGTCTCTAAACTCATAAATCGACCGTTTAGGTCCTCAAACTTGTTCGGTTGTGTCACCCCGGTCCCTAAACTTGGAAATCACCCGTTTAGGTCCTCAAACTTAGTTAGTTGTGTCATCCTGGTCCCTAAACTTTGTTTTGAGTCTCATCTAGATTTAAACATGATAATTTAATAACTTTATATTAACAAATAATTCATAACTTCTTCATATAAACTTGAATGAAGACAAACTTTATATCAAATTTGTAGTTCTCGATGTGATCTATAACTTTGTAGTTAAAAAGTTTTTGATTTAAAACTGTTTAGGGTCCCAAAATATTGTTGTATGATTATAGTTTTTGAAATTTAAAATTTAAAATTATCAAACAATCTTGAATATTGACATCATCTATATAAACGTTATAGTTCTCAATGCAATCTACAACGTTGTAGATAAATTTTTTTATTTAAAGTCATTTAGTATCCAAAAAATTAATTTTAAATTTTAGATTTCAAAATATATAAACATACAACAATATTTTGGGACTCTAAACAGTTTTAAATCAAAAAAAAAATCAACTACAAAGTTGTAGATCACATCGAGAGCTACAATTTTGATATAAAGTTTGTCTTCATTCGAGTTTATATGAAAAAGTTATGAATTATTTATTGATATAAAGTTATTAAATTGTCATGTTTAGATCTAAATGAGACTCAAAACAAAGTTCAGGGACCAGGATGACACAACTGACTAAGTTTGAGGACCTAAATGAGTGATTTGTAAGTTTATGGACCGGGATGACACATCCGAACAAGTTTAGGGACCGGGATGACACAACCGAACAAGTTTGAGGACTTAAACGGTCGATTTGTGAGTTTAGGGACCGGGATGACACAACGACACAAGTTTAGGAACCGGTGATGGACTTTACTCTATAACTAAATATTGATATTTAGAGAAAATAATTAGTATTATTGGATAGATACTTCTATAATAAACTTATTTGGAGATACAATTGTTGCATGTATTTTCTAGAAATCTAGTCAATGTTGAAAAAGTTTAACCAATACATATTTCATAACAACTCTTTTTTAAACAGAGGGAGTACATACTGGCTAGAGCCTCGGAATGGGGCCAGAGAGGAACCCTGGTCACTGTCTGGAGGATCTTCGGCGTTGTTTAGATTTCTTCCAACTTCTAATTTTTTTACTCTCTCTCCATCACATCAATGTTTGGACGCATGTATAGAGTATTAAATGTTGGTAAAATAAATAACTAATTGCATAGATTAGTTGTAAATCATGAGATAAATCTTTTAAGCCTAGTTAGCACATGATTGGACAATATTTGTCAAATACAAACGAAGTGCTACATAACAAAGTTGAAAAAAAATCAGCATCTAAACAGGCCAATGTGTGAGAGTGAGTGAGTGAGAGAGAGAGGTACATGTATATATACCTACCGGATACAGCTGCTATGTCGAGTGCCTCGGGCACTCGGTAAAGGCTTTGTCGAGTGTCACACTCGGTAAAGAGCTCTTTTATCGAGTGTTTTTTGTCGGACACTCGACAAAACCTTTGTTGCGTGTTAGTTTGACCCTCGGCAAAAAAAATTCTCGACAAAGATTTAAACAAAAACCCCTAGAAAAAATAGCAATTTCTTTTTAAAATTGTGGGAGGCCCACCGCCCAGTGCTACGCGGAAGTCAAGACATTTTTCACCTAAAATTCACGTGCTACATGGCTGGCGGGATTCGAACTCTTGACCTCCCCTCGTGTGTAACCTTCTCTACCACTGTTACTTATGTTTAGATTCCATTTCGGTTCCTCATGTATTATACTAAACCGAGTGTAAATCACTTATTTCACTACAACAGAAATGGCCTTTGGACGATCTATCAACTGAGCTATAGTCTCGGCAAAAAATTACGTCCGGGGCTAAAGACTTTTAGTCCCGATTGGTAAAACCAACCGAGACTAAAGGTGAACCTTTAGTCCCGGTTGGTATTACTAACCCGGACTAAAGGTCCCCCAACCTTTAGTCCCAGTTGGTAATACCAACCGGGATTAAAGGGTGACCTTTTAGCCCCGGTTGGTGTTACTAACCGGGACTAAAGGTCCTTTTAGCCCCGGTTGGTGTGGTCATTCACGAGTGTATTCAAAAGGAAAACGTCCAGAACTGTATCACGTGGGTTGTGTAGCTCAGTTGGTAAGCGTGTGTGAGGCGAGAGGTGCTGAATTCAAATCTCACAAACGCATATTTATTTTTTCTCGTAGGAGCCTTTAGCCCCGGTTGGGAGCAACCGGGGCTAAAGGCTCCCACCTTTAGTCCCGGATTGCTAGTCCCGGTTGGGAAAACCGGGGCTTACCGGGGCTAAAGCCTGTTTGTGTTGTAGTGTTTAAGGCTTTAAACAAATTCAAATAAAAAAGTTGTTAATTAGTTTCATAACTTTTTGAGATGTACAACTTTTATTTTGGTATTTTCTCCATTATAGGATGTCGTTTCAAAATTTGAATTTCAAATTTGAGGAATTCAAACGTACTTTTTTGCTAGGAAATTAAAATTAATTCAAATCAAAAAATTATCGACTACAAAGTTTCATAACTTTCTAGATCTACAACTTTTATTTTCGTTGTTTCTCCATCCAATGTCGTTTGAAAAATTCAAATTTTAAATTTTGAGAAATTCAAACGTATGCCAAAATTAATTAAAATTAAAAAGTGTTAAACTACAAAGTTGTATAACTTCTCAAGATCTACTACTTTTATTTAGTCATTTATTCATCCGATATAGTGGTACTACTAATATTGTTCACAAATTTTATATATCTCTCTTCTATAGTTTGTCAAAACTACATGAGACATGTAGATTCTGTGAACATATATTACTATCGTTTTCTTGAAGCAAGTTTGTCGAGTGCAAAAAAACACTCGACAAACGAGCAAGTTTGTCAAGTGTTTTTTTTTCACGCAGCACTCGGTAAAGATATTGTTCCCCCAGTGTTTGAAAAATTGGACTCGGTAAACCACCTAGCACTTGCCAAAGAGCTAGTTTCTGGTACTCTATATGAGGCCCATGAAAGAGTATAGGGTGCCGGAGCAATCTTGTACTGTAGAGTTGTTTATTAAGCTGTGTGTATTAGAGAAGAGATGAGAAGAGAAGAAGAGAAGACACACAGAGAGATGTTTAGCCTCACTGATACAATCCTGCACACCTTGTATAGGCTCTTCAAGGTGGACATTGTTACTCGTATCGCCAGCGTAGAGCTGTGGGTGCTGCTGACGACGGTGCTGCTGGTGCTGCGGTTCGTCCTCGACTTCCAGGGGCCATGGTTCGGGAATCCTGGCAGCATGAGGCGGCTTGTGGTGGTGAACCTGGAGATCGTGAACCAAAGCTTGGTGATCTACACCATGGGGCTGATGCAGCTCTCGGGCCCGAGGAAGGTGAACGACTACTTCCAGGTGTGGGCGGTGCTGCTGGTGACCCTGCAGTACAGCGTCAAGGTGGGGCGCCCCTACACCCGGTCCAAGCAGGTGCCATTGCTGGACCTCATGTCCTCCTTCTGGTCGGCCAACCTCCTCCGGGCGCAGACCTTCTACCTCCTCAGGATCCCGCTCTGGACCATCTGGTCCCTCAACGCCGTTCGCATCATTGTCACCTTCGTCATCTCCAGCGAAGGGGAGGCAAGTAACCAGGAGAGCATGCGGCTGGTGAGCGACTACATGAGGTACGAGGCCACGCTCTCATCATCATCATCATCTGCATCAGGAGCAGGCGGCGGCGGCGAGCAGCGGCAGCAGGAGCAGCACATCAAGACTGTTATGAGCGGGTACAAGTACGTGGTGCATGGCGAGCACCGCGTGCTTAGGGAAGTCCAAGCAGACGCCGGCCGGCGGCGGGAGGGAAGAAGAAGAAGATGGAGATCAGCAAGCGGCGGCGCGGCGGGGAGGTACAAGTACAAGATCCGACTGGATCCAGATGGACAGCACAGGGAGAAGTTCATCACCGTGGAGAGGATATGGGCCGACTCCGCCGCCGCCGCCGCCACCAGCGACAGCGACAGGGGGCGGCGGTGGTGGTCGCTGGGAGGCAGCCAGCTCAAGGACCTGTGCCTGTCGTTCGCGCTGTACAAGCTGCTGCGGCGTCGGTTCTACGATCTCCCGATGCATGAGCTGGCGACGCCGCAGGGGAAGGAGAAGATGAGGAGGCTCGTCGTCGACTACGTCCTCGGCGGCGGCGGGGAGGACGAGGACCACCACCACCCCCCGCCGAGAGGGCTTTCCGCGTGACGGGGGCGGACCTGTCCTTCCTCCGCGACCTGTTCTACAGCAAGCACGCCTCCATGTTCGCCGGCGGGCTCTGGGTGCCGCTCCGGGGCCTGCTGCTGTCTCTGTCCCTGGCCACGGCGACGGGCTACGCCGCCTACCCCGCCCGGTACATACCGGCGAGGATGGATCCGGCGGACCGGAACAGGATCACGCACGGCGTCTTCATCACCCGCCCTCATGGTCGCCATCATCGTCCTCAAGGAGGTCCTCGGGGTTTTCCTCTACGTGTCGTCGCCGTGGGCCAGAGTTCTGATGCGCTGCAGGTACGTCCTCGTCCGGCACCGCCACCGCTCCCCGCTGCAGTGGCTGCTCCGGCTCCTGCTCTGCCTCGGCAGCACCCTGAGCAGGGCCAGGTCGTGGGTCCTCGTCCTCGGCAGCAGCACATGCATGTCGTCGTCGTCCTCACCGCCGTCGTGCGTGCCGTCCGTCCGGCAGCAGAATCTTCTGGTTCAGGTTCCTGTGCTGGTGCTCGGCGTCGGCGTCGTCTCCTTTTGGAAAGCAGCCATGGTGCAGCCCCGCCGGGGCGTGAGACATGGCAAGATCCACCTCACGGATTACACCAAGACTGCGATACTGGACTCCATCAAGAACCTGAAGCAGGCGGGAGAGCTGGACAGCTACCTGTCCAATGCCTTCAGCGGCGGCGGAGATGCTGGTGATGATGGCGGCGAGAGGCGGCGGCAGGCGGTGGCAGACGAGTGGCCGTGCTGTGACCTCAAGGTCGACACCCACATCATTCTGGTCTGGCACATCGCGACCTGCCTCTGTGAGATCTACTTCTTGGACGAGGTGAAGGCGCTCAGCGCGGTGCAGCACCGGCGTCGTCTGCGGCCGTTGGGGACGACGGCGGCGGCGGAGCAGCAGCGTCGGCGACGTCGTGGGTGGCACGAGCAGTACGAAGCTGCTGTCAGCTTATCCAACTACTGCGTGTATCTGGTAAGAAAGGCACTGGTGCCCGACAACCGCCTCGTTGCCTGGAAGGTGCTCGACGAGGTGATCCGAGAAATCGACCACGTCGTCACGATTCGCCGCCGGAATAGTAATCACCGGAGTGGACTTCCATGGGAGCTGCAAGACGTGTACGACTGTCTCATGGAGACGGTTAACACACAGCCCAGGACCAGGACCAGGACCAGGACCAGGACCAGCTGCAACGACTGCAAGAAGAGTAAGAAGCCTGACGATGATGACGACGACGTCGTCGACGTGGAATCAAGATGGGCACAAGGTGGCCATCAGCATCATCAAGTGGAAGAAGAAGAAGATGATGATGATGATGAAGACGACGACCTCGACATCGGGTGTTCGTTGACACGAATGGGTGCGGTGCTTGGAAAGAAGCTCACGGAGGCGTACCATGGCGACGCAGCAGGCCTGTGGAGAGACCTGGCGACCTTCTGGACGGGGTTCCTCCTCCACTTGGCGGCCAACACGGCGGCAGCCACGCACGGGAGGCACCTCGCCGGCGACACTGAGCTCATCACACACCTCTGGGCGCTGCTCACGCACGCCGGCTTCCGTGGCAACAACGCCGTCCATGGCGAGGAGGGCCTAGATGAGGAGGATATCCCGGATATCGTCGACGTGGCCGCCACCAACTAATCATAATAACGATAGGAAAATAAATTCGAATCCTAGTAGCCCGCGCCTGCATCTCTACATATATATCTACGCAAATTAATATATCCTCCGTGTCGTCGTCGCGTCGTCTGTGTTTTTATTTCTTCTTCTTCTCACTTCTCTTGTTAATTATTTGTTTCTATTATTGTGTTACCACCTACTCTATTTATACTTTTATTTGAAGCTGATGAAGATTTCTGGCCTGTTAAGAGATGTCTGGAAGAACAAAATGCAATGAAGAAAATGGTGGAAAAGCGGGAACCTGAGCAAAGCTTCTCTGTTTAAAACATGTTTTCTCTGTCTTTTGTGGTACTTTAGTAAGTTGGTTTGTCGATGGGAACTGAATGGTTAAGGGTTTTTTGGCCAGGTCTCTCTGGATAGGAGGGAGTAGGTTTGCTTTTGATGGTTGGCATGGGTAAGTTGTATGTTCTCTTTTGGTAAGGGCTTTATGATGCGTCTGTATCTGCTCTCTATCTTTTTTTTTCCACAACGGTCGAACCGAATTTCATTACCCAAAGCAACGAAATTACAATAGTTTTCATGACAAGAACCTCCTGGCAGAACAGCCCAACAACGTCCAAAAAATGCCAGGTACATGGACCACACAGGGATCATGCACCAAGCACACAGACAGCCTACCATACGAGTAACGAGTCCAAAAACCGCAAGAACCTAGAACACCACAGAAACGGCGCCAACCCCCAGCCACCAGACATCCCTTTGCACAAACTGCTTGTTCAGAGGAAAAAACGAAACGACCTCTATCCTTCATAAGGCACCAGCTGACACTCCTCGTTGTCCCTCGTCCTCTCGTCTTGGCCGTGGAAGAGAGAGCAGTCGCCTTCACCGCCTCCGCGCCCTGCACCACTTGGTTCTTCAGATCATCCTTCATCAGCCCTGCCCAGTAGGAGAGGAAAGAACAGATCAAACATAAAATCTCAGTAGGAGATTTCACTTTTTTTCCTTCGAAATAGACATAATTTCTGGCTTTCCAAGTAGCCCAACACACTGCAGCAAGACTCACAACATGTAAACTGGGCGCCTGAGGAAGAATTTGGTGAAACCAAATCCAATACTGAGTCCAGTTACAAGGCCTGCAATCGGCTCCTAAAGCATAAGCCAACAGGCTCCACATATATTTTGTCGTGGTACACTCGAAGAACAGATGAACCTCAGATTCCTTTTCCCTACAGAAAGAACAAGACATCCGCCCTTTCCGTTTCCTTTTTGCCAAATTATCTTTTGTGAGAATAACATTTCGGAGGACCAGCCACATGAAAATCTTTACTTTCAAAGGTAATTTAGCTTTCCAAATTTTCCAGAAATTCATCCCATTATCAAATCTACAAAGGAACTTGTAGACCGATCTCACAGAAAACACACCAGATTGTTCCCAGTCCCATTTAGCCTGATCCCTGACAGAATTAGTACTAAACCGGAACACAATATCATGTAACCTTCTCAACTGGCATTGAAGCTCCTCATACAACCATCGTCTGAAGGACAGACGCCAATTTTTAGTTTCATATATTCTACTGTACAGCTTTGTTCTGTACTGATCTCATACAGGCTCGGAAATTTGTCGGCTAAGGATACAATCCCACACCACTTATCATGCCAGAAACTAGTAGATTTGCCATTACCCACAATCATCGATCTCCCTTTAAGATATATTTGCTTCACTTTAAGAAGATCATTCCACATAGCGGAATGACTGTGATTTCTATACAGATTGGTAATGGGAGCTTCCCTCAGATATTTTTTCTTGACAATATCATGCCAGATACCCTGGCCATTCTTAACCTTCCACCACCATTTACATAGGAGACTGATATTCATCCTTCTAAGTTCTTTAATGCCCAGCCCCCCTTTCTCCTTTGGGGAAGTTAGGATATTCCACTTTATTAGATGATATTTCCTCTTCAAACTTCCACCCTGCCAGAAAAAACGTTTTCTAGCAGAATCTATTTTGTTAATGACTGACATAGGCAGCCAGAACATAGACATGGCATAAACTGGCAAATTGCTTAAGCAGGAGTTAATGAGAGTTAGTCTACCTCCTAGACTAAGCGTACTCCCTTTCCACTCATCTAGTATTTGTAGGATTCTTTCATAGATTGGCATCCAATCAGCCACATGAAGCCTAGATCCAGCTACAGGCACGCCCAGATACTTAATAGGCCAGTTGCCAGTGGCACAATTGAACATGTTAGCAAACTCCACACTTTTCTATCATCCCGACTCACCAAAATCACCTCACTTTTGGCAAAGTTAATCTTTAAACCTGACATATCCTCATACAAGCATAACAAGAGCTTGAGGTAAGAAGCTTGAGTTCGATCATCTTGCAGACACAGAATTGTGTCATCTGCATATTGTATGACTATAACCCCTTTCTCAATGTACTCAGGAACTAACCCTTTGATCAAGTTGTTCTCCTGAGCCATAGTTATCATTTTGGCCAGGGTATCAGCAGCAATATTAAACAGAAAAGGAGAAAGTGGGTCACCCTGTCGAACTCCCCTATGAAATGTAAAATAAGGCCCCATTGTGTTATTCATCTTAACACTCACTGTTCCAGACATCATAACCATCTTGATCCAATCACACCATCATTACCAAATCCAAATCCCCGCTGCTGGAGGCAGTCAAAAAGGAAATCCCAATTGAGCTTATCATAGGCTTTTTCGAAGTCCAATTTTAAAATCAGACCATCTTTTTCCGAATCTTGGTATCATGAATAACTTCATGCAAAGCAAGAATCTCATCCATGATATTCATGTCTTTAATGAAACCAGACTGGCTTCTATTAATGATCTTACCCATAATCTTGTCCATTCTCAACATAAGAGCCTTAGTGAAGATTTTATAGGTTACATTTAGCAAGCAAATGGGTCTATACTGCTTGATGTTATTAGCCTCATTGACTTTTGGTAACAGCGTAATAACTCCATAATTGAACCTTCCAATATCGAGCTGGAGATTATGAAAGTCATGGAACATAGCAATTAGGTCTGACTTAATAACCTCCCAACAATGCTGATAAAATTCCACAGGGAAATGATCTGGACCAGGAGCCGTGTTTTTTCCATGGAAAAAATAGCATCTTTAATCTCAGATTCAGAAAAAGGTTTTTCCAAATCCTCATTCTCCTTTTGCTAACCTTCTCAGACTCCTTCCAGCAATTAGGGTCCATCTGAAGTCCAGAGGACTTAGGATGACCAAACAAATCCTTATAAAAGTTGGTGGCATGAGCTACTAAGTCATCATCCCCCTCAATAGTTTGATCATTGTGTTTTAGAGAAAAGATGGTGTTTTTCCTTTTTTCCCATTAGCCACTCTATGAAAGTAAGCAGTATTACAATCTCCCTTAAGTAACCATTTACTATTGGCTCTTTTATGCCAGTATTGCTCCTCCTCCTCCATCAGCCTCATTAACTCAGACTGAATGAAAGACTTCTTATGAAGCTGCTCAGAAGATAAAGACCTTTCTTCTTCTTGGGACTCCAGAATTTCCAATTCTCTATTGAGGATGTTTCTATATTTCCTGGTATGACCTTTAAGGCTCTGTCCCCACCCTTTGAGAAATTTTTTCACTCTGTCCATTTTTATACACCATATATCAACAGTAGACTTGGCCTGAACTTTTCTATTCCAAACTTCTTGAACTTTTAAGTGAAACTCAGCCCTCTGAAGCCAAGAATTCTCAAAGCAGAAAGGTTTGTGACCACTAATCTGATCTAGGTCTTTATCCATTTTTATAACTCTGAATGCTTGTATTTCCGTTTGCTCCAATAGAAATAGGGTTGCCTCGTGTGGAAAAGAAAAAAAGAAGTAAAGTTTACGTCCAGCCCTTAAACTTGTGGACATGCTATGCGTCGTCCCGGTCGTTCCCGTCGTCTCCGCCACATGGATGAGCTGCTGCTGCTAGGGAGGAGGCCGGGCGAGGTATCGACACTGCCTGCCGTGCGCCAATGTGGCCAACGGCACTGTCTGCTGCGACCGCACGCAACACCGACGACGTTTGCGTCTTGCTCCGCCGAGACGTCCACAACACCTAGGCCAAAAATTTTCGGCCCAATTCAAATTTCAGCCCATTCAACAGTTCAACAAAGAGCCCACAACACACCAATTTGAACAGTTCAAATTTTCGCCTCCTCACCGCAGCCATCGAGAGCCTGCCGAGGTATAGCTTCCCGATGCATATGAGCTCGTGCCATGGATGGTCCTGGATGCCGCCCCTGTGGCCTGTGCCATGGCCTCTCCTCGACATCCGCTACCACGCCGTCACCGTCACCACCTCTGCCGGCCGCGCCCATGCTTTTCGGTACCATTTGCACCTTCTACTGCCACCATCACGCCCGTCGCCACCCTCCCCATCACCTACGCGTTCCACGACGGCTCGCATGTACCCTCTCCATACGCACCGGCACTGCCATGTGCCCATGTCTGACCGTACGGAGAAATTTTGTTCAAAAAATGTCATTCAAATTTGTAGTGTATTCTGATAATCTAGGCTCTTTTCGTTTGAGCTACTCTGTTGGCTTTAATTCATCAAATCAACCACAGAATAATGTTTTTCTCTCATAGAAGATTAGGCACAATTGTAACACCCCAGGTGTTTAATTAATTAAAATAAATTAGAATTTAATTAAGAAATCACCAAAATCCTAGATGGAGGAAAATCCTAACCAGATGTTTGTTGCATTCATGCGATGCATAATTTTTATTGGGTGAAAAAGATTTATTAAACCCGAATAGGGCGATTCAAATTTATTCTATTTAGAAAATAAATAAAAGATTTATGAAAATTTTACAAAATCAAACCTCAATTTTATTTTCAAAACCTAGGGAAAACTTTTTCAAAAGTTTGAAAACTGATTTTGATTTCAAAAGAATTTGAAATCTGAATTTAAAAGAGTTTGCTAAACCTTGAAAAACAAAAAGAAAAGAAGAGGCAACCAGGCTCACCTCCTCTCTCTCCCCTTTGCAGCCCAACCCATCCCTCTCCTCTCCCGGCGCCCAAACCCCTCCGCGGCCCAGCTCCTCCTTCCCTCTCATTTTCCCAGCGGCCCGCTCACCTCTCCCCTCCCCTGGGCCACGCCCGCGCCCCCTCCTTGGGCCGACGCCGGCCGGCCTGCTCTCCGAGCCCGCGCCACTCCCCCCCCGCGCGGCCCGTCTCCCCTCGCTCCGGCCCGTCGTTCCCAGCGGCCCACGCGCGCCGCCGCAAACTCCTCTCTCTCTGACGCCGGGTCCCTTGTGTCATCTCTTTCCCCAACTCCTCCCTCCGCCCTTCACGTTGCTTCGTCGATCCACCGTGCTCCAGCCGCCACCCTCCTCTCTCTTCTTCCTCTGCCTACAAGTAGCTACCACCTCTGCGCCCGCGCCCATCCACACCGCATGGCACCGCTAATCTCCACAGTCGGCTCCCTTCTCCTCCACCCATACGCCGCCAAGCTCCGGCGCCCATCACCGTCTACACCCTCCATAGCTGACGGGAGTTCAAGCTCCAGGCCTCAGCTCTCACACCACCCCGCCGACCTCCCTCTGCACGTTGGGGGCGCTCAAGCTGCAACGTAATCGGGGACCCTTTTCGGTGAAGATCGGCGCCTGGAGCACTGCCGCGTCAAACTCACGAGCACCGGACCGCAATCGTCACCCTCGCCGTCGAACTCCCTCACCCGAGGCACCTCCGGCGACGACAACCCCGTAATCGAAGTCTCGGTGAGCTCCGCATCAGTTCCCACTTGTCCCTGAGATCTCTACCGGTCTATAGATCCAACTCAACGAACTCCGGCGGGGGCTATCTATGGCGCCACCACGCGCAGTGCCCCGACCGTCGTCACCCTTTCCCTCCTCCGGCAACAGAAACCCCCTAGGAAAGCTAGCAGTGAGCTCCACTCTCTCCCGAACCCTTCCCCATAGTCTCCCATGCCCGGTACACTGTATCCCGAGCTCGCCGCGAACCCCGGTCATGGCGCCGCCGCTCTGCACCGCACACGGCCATGCACAGCGCCGCCGTCCTCCCCAAACCCCTTTGCACCGTTAGACTAAAACCCAGCGACTCAGATTAGAACTACGCCGCGAACCGGTATGCACCGGGTGCATAGCACCATGGACCCAGTCCACAAAAGCCGCGTCAGCTGGTTCACCGGCCAGCTGGTGCACCGCACCACAATAGAGAGCGTGCACGTGGCGCTGCGTCAGCATCTCGTGGCGTCCAGTCAGCACCGTGCCGACAGCTCTGGCTCTTTTGCAAAAGAGTCCCTGTAGTTTTAGGGAATAAACCCGCACTCCACTGGCACTATACACTGAGTCTTGCGCAAATCGCAAACCGGCCCCCTGTTCGTTTACCAAATTGAGGCGCGGTCCAGCCACCTATTCTTTTCTGATTTTATTTATTTTAATCCACAAAATGAGTTTCACTTATTTACAGAATTGCCACTCAGATTCAAATGCTCATATCTTTTGCATTTTAACTCTGATTCGACCCCATTCAACTTGCGTTAGATTCGTCTCGTCGAGCTCTACACAGTAGATCAGTTTACGTTCTGTTTTCATAATGTTTGATGTGCTGTTTCTTATATTGCTTTGTTTGGGCCATGTATTGATGTGTGATCCAGAGAGTGCGGAGTACGAGGACGCTCCAGATCTTGCAGTTTTGACTCAGCCCGCAGGCAAGTGTCCTTGAACATCTTGCACCCATATTTATTTTACTTTTGGTATTAGAGTAGCTAGATCATGTAGTTGCATGCTTGTCATTAATTTGAATCCCATATTAGGGTTTACTAGATTTTGTTTATATTATCCTTGTCCCTGGTTTGGGTTATTCGGGTAGAAGTCATGCTTAGCCCTGTAGTCATGTCGGGATGGGATGGTGATCAATTATAAATAATCCTGATTAATGAACTATGAAACAATGTGGACATGGTAATTTTGTAGTAACATGGTTATTAGAAAATCTGGCAGGATGGACCCGTATTGGTGGTTTTGTGCCGTGGGATTCGGCAGCTGGTTTTGTTTTCTGTTCTGGGGCTCGTGCTAGACATATCCTGCCTGGATCCCTAGGACCCGGTTCTCGAAGCCTGTAACCCGGCTTAACAGCGCAACCATGAGATCTGGATGGGCTGGACCTGGCTAATTAATTAGTTTCCTCCAAGTTATGCTACACGGGGGTGTATAGTGGCTCAAGAGGGGTCCCTTGGGGTCGTTGACTTATGGACAGGGGAGAAACCTTAGAGTACGTGTAACACAGATTTGGAGGGGCTTTGTAAAGGCCTTGCAGTGCAACCCGCTATGCACCTCGGCAGTGTTTAGCGTGACGGGTAATGCACGACTCATGGGTAACGATGTGCAACCTCTGCAGAGTGTAAAACTGATATATCAGCCGTGCTCACGGTCACGAGCGGCTTGGACTTCTTCGAGATTAGTTGGTGGGTTGGTTCTGGTTCGTTAGAGAAGCCTTATGTGGTCATTAGTCTCATATGACATGGGTACAGAGGCTTCTTCTACGCGGGTTACTGCTTGGTACGGGAGCGATTCCCAGGCTCGGGCACAGACCTGGTGTTATTACGGAAGGTAGCTCTCTATGTCGTGACGTATGGAACTAATACACATAGGACTCCTTAACGGCCTAGTTCGAGTCATATGATGGACTTCAGGTGGTATGCCTGATGGTCTTCAAGTGTGGGTTTGCTTGGTGTGACTCCAAGTGTTGGTTGCTCGGTGTGACTCCGAGTGGTTTGCTCGATGCTCTGAGTGTGGTTACTGTTCTGTTGGAGACTGTGGTTATAACCTAGTAAATAGGTGCATAGGATTAATAGGATGTGTTGCTTTAGGCGCTTGAGTCAAACAGAGTCAGCCTACCTTTGTTAATAGCCTTATAAGCATATATTTCCTACACTTGCGGAGTACATTTCGATGTACTCACCCTTCCTCTTTGAACCCCCTGCTACCCCACCCAGACGCTGGAGTCTACGACGCGGAGCAGGAGTACCCAGAAGACGGTGGATACGACCCCGACGACTTGTACTAGGATGGCGCAGCCCCCGGTCGACCTTCCTGTGGAGATGGCGTCCAGTTTCCGCGAGTCTACATCAGAGTCTACATTAGAGTTAGACTGAGAGTCTGTACTTTTCTTTTGGACCTGAGGGTCATTTTTTTTAATAATGTTCGATATATTAATAAAGCATTGTTTTGATATTTACTATGATGTGGATATATGTATGAAAATTAATCCTGGCATACATATTGTGCTCCAATTTTGTTCTTAAAATTGGGTGTCACAACAATTCAGCTAAATCAACTTCTATCTAAGTCAACAAAGCCTAGCCTGGTTCTTGAAGTTTGTCGCGATACCATCTTGTATGGTTGTGTTCGGCAGGACTTATTAGGGCCCGGTTGATTTGTGGGGATGATTTATTACGAGAGAAAATAATGTTGTTCCTTGACCAAAAAGTATGACTGATGTTGGCTTATTTACTCAAAGCGAACAGAGCCCTACGATGTTGTTTCGTGTATTTATAATTATTTAAACACATGACAAATTTCTAGTCCTAACTAACTGTATTATAATGATTGGAAGTTTGATTTTGTGTAAAGTACGCGCCAAATTGAGAGTTATCTCCATTCTACCACAATAAGACTCCATTTGACACAACTCCACCCCTAAGCTCCTAGAGTTGTTTAGAACGTTTCGTGCCAAACAGGAGTAAAAAAAACAATTTCATGGTTCCACCCATGGAGCCCTTTACAACTTGCTCTAACACAAGGATTGGTGTAGGGTGGATGGAGCTAAAAATAGTAGCTTTACTTAGCTCCGTTTGCTCTAGCTCTTGTAAGATTCTATGTGAGCATATTTTAAGGACTTACCATGTAGAGTTGTTTTAAACAAAATGGTTTATCAAAATAGCTTCAGCTTTATCCCAGAGCCTGTTCGTGGACTTCAAACACAAAAATAGCTTTAAACTAATAAACATCAGGTATAACCAAACGAGATCTAGACCAGCGCAAGGTTTCTTTTTGTTTAGTGGAACTTAATGGGACCTCCCTAGACAAGACCTTGTTTATATTGTACACGTGCTGTTCGAATAAAGAATACCTATATGTGTGTGCACGCGCTCGAATTGGACAACAAACGCCAGCTCTCTCCAAGACTCCGCTGGCAGCACTATTTATTCGATTACCACCTCATCTCTTATGAAATTCGTGTCACAGCATAGTGTACGACACCAGTTCTTGAGAAAAAAGTGTGTTCGCCTTGCCGTTTACTTATTAGTTGGCTTGTGTGTGTGTGTGTGTGAAGAAAATGTATGATACGTGAGGTACTAGCCTGCAAAGCTCCTCCCTCTAGATAAAGCCATACAGAGCTCACCAGCAGAGTCCAGACACGAGTGAAGTGGCCACGGCTCCGGCTCGCCTCCCTGCCGCCAAGCACACTACGTACTTGTCATTGCAGCGGCAATGGCTCCGCCGCGCCGGCAGCGTTGCTGCCTTGCTTCTCGTCGTCTTCCACCTCGTCGTCGTCTCCGCTGCGTCTGAAGCAGCAGTGTCGTTCTTGGGCGTAGGCGCGCAGCATCGCCGCCGCTGCGCAGTCGTCGCCGAGGGCACCAGTGGCGGGAGGTACGCCGTCATCTTCGACGCCGGGAGCACGGGCAGCCGGTGCACGTTTCAAGTTCGACAAGAAGCTCGACCTCGTCGCAGTCGGCGACGACATCGAGTTCTTCTCCATGGTATATGTACCTGCTCGATCAGTAACCACTTGCCAGTTACCACTAGTCCACTATAGTATACTTCTTCAGCTTTCTTCTTCATCTTCAGCTTCATCTTCAGCTTTTCAGCTTCAAAAGGAAAACGGCACGTGACCTGTTGCCTGTAGTGGTCTTGGCATGGTCCTCAAATTTGGATGCTAGTGTACAGTACACTCTAGCAACAACAAAAGATAAGATCCTCGCAAAAAAAAAAAAAAGATAACAAGAAAAAACGGAAATAAATTTGAAACCATCATTTTTTTTCCCCATCTACCCTCTTTATATGACAAAAATAGCAGAGTTGTTACTGAGTGGATTATTGATAAATTACTGTGTGTGTGTTCATGTGCTGTGACTTGTTGATCGATCCAGATAAAGCCCGGGCTGAGCTCATTTGCGGGGAAACCTCAAGAGGCTGCAAACTCTATACTTCCCCTTCTTGAGCAGGCTAAGAAGATTGTCCCTCTCCGGCTTCAGAAAAATACTCACTTAAACTTGGGGTAATAATTATTTTCTTCATTATCAAAGTTCATCGATGAGCAGGGGCTTCAGAAAATCTGTAGACTGTTCACGTTTCAATGCATCTCAAGCAGTAGTGCCAGCGTGCCACTCTACTGAAAGTCCTGTCTGGTCTCAAACTGAAGCGGTACGTTTCTATCAAAATTGCAGGCAACTGCTGGTCTAAGATTAATTGGAGACGAGAAAGCAGAGGAGATTCTTGAAGCCCGTACGTAGCTTACCATCTGACTAATCAAATCATTTCTTGTGTGTTGTGTATTCTAGATACAAAGTTTTATTCTTAATTAATTGCTTATTTGTTTCTGAATGCAGGTCAGAGATCTTGTCCACACCAAGAGCAAGTTTCAGTACAACCCCAATGGATCACTGTTCTCGAGGGAACTCAAGAAGGATCTTACCTATGGGTATGTACATTCCTAACTCCCTGTGCTATCTAATTTCCTTGTTTTTTTTCTTTTTTGTCAAAAAAAACATGCGCGATATATCTCGTGTACTCAGTTAGTAAACATGTGGCATTGTAGGTTGCTCTGAATTATCTGTTAGGTAAGTTGGGAGGGGACTACTCGAAGACGGTTGGTGTGATCGATTGGGGGGTGGATCAGTGCAAATGGCATATGCCATTTCCGGGAATGCTGCTGCAAATGCCCCAGCTGTGCCTGATGGGAAGGACCCATACATTACAAAGGAGTACCTCAAGAAAGATTATACCTCTATGTTCACAGGTTTAGCAAACATTATGTTTAAAATTCAGCTTACATTTCAATAAATTTTATCTTTCTTGCAAAGAATAGGCGCTTAACGTAACACAGCATTTCGTGCGCGTTTGCAGTTTTTTTTTTCATTACAATAAAAATCATTAAACCATGATGATTCAGTGAATTGTTCATTAATCCATGATGGAAATTTTCTGAATCAAACCATGAACTAATCATATATGTTCTGGTTTGTGACTGATGCAAGCAATCTTCCTTGTTTACCTCTGCAGCTACTTGTACTATGGCATGTCTGCTGTTCGAGTAGAGATCCTGAAGGCAAAGAATGGGCCATTCAGCCACTGCGTATTGCGTGGGTTCAGTGGTATGCTGCCACACATGCATAATCAATCAACCTCCTTCTGCTTATCATTCATCATCGTTTTTTCCAGTAATTAACTAGCACAAAAATGCTCAGCCGTGGGATTGCTATCATATCATTCATTAAGGTACATACAGCTACAGGGAAGGACTATGACGCAACGGCGTCACCTCAAGGCGCAGTGTATGACAAGTGCAGAAAGAGGTAATAAAGGCACTAAACCTGAGTGCACCATGCAAAGCAAAGAACTGCACCTTTAATGGCGTCTGGAACGGAGGTGGTGGAGCTGGCCAGGAAGATCTCTACGTTGCATCTTTTTCTTTGACAAGGCCTCACAGGTATACATATGTAATATAAGTTAGCAACTCAATCCTGATCATGTATATATATTGAAAATGGAGTTTGAGGCCTCATGTAATGATTCACATCGATCAATCACTTTATTTGCAGGTTGGCTTCATTGACGGCGAGGCACCCAGCGTGAAGTCCACCCCAGAGGCATTCAGAGCTGCTGCAGAGAGAGTTTGTTCTCTGAGCGCCGATGAAGCGAAGCAGGGTACCCTGATCTCTATGATGTGCCATACATATGCATGGATCTCATCTACCAGTATACATTGCTTGTAGATGGCTTCGTAAGTGCAATAAAATGCATGTCTAGATATCTCCATGCCTGCAGATGATCGATTTTCGATCAACAAACACAACAACATTCAGGTGTTTGAACAAGCAGTTCATAATTAAATGTGGTTTATACAGGTTTGGCTCCGACAAAGGAGATTACTTTGGTGTCTAGGGTGAAGTATGGAGAGTTCTACATTGAGGCAGCATGGCCTCTGGGCACTGCCATTGAAGCTGTTGCACCCAAGAAGATGAACCAGGATGCATAAGCTAATAAGCTAGTCTTTTGTAATAATCTCGGGTGAGAAATCACTTTGTCTGTCGTGCTGATGTTCTGAAATAATTTGAGTCAAGTTCACGAGGATAAACTTCATTGAAGTCAAGACCGATGAGAATCTCTTATGAGAGAAAATAATAATGCAGATCATTTACTTCCCTTGCAACAGGTCATTAGGTCAACAAGTCCTCTTTGCATGGATTTGAGATTGGCTGATCAATTCGTTTATTTCAAAAAAAAAAAAAAAAAAGACATTGGATTACCAATCATTTCACCCCGTCTTTGCAAAACAGTTGTGTTGATTTTGATTTGGTCGTTTGGCCCACGAGCAGAGCCTACTAAGCAGAATTGATATAATTTGATTTGGTCGTTTGGCACACGAGCAGAGCCTAAACAGAATTCATGTAAAAAAAAATAGAGTAAGTACATGGCACACGAGCAGAGCCTAAACAGAATTCATGTAAAAAAAATAGAGTAAGTACATGGCACACGAGCCGAGCCTAAATAGAATCAAACGTGGGTGATACTGGTCAGCCACCATCAGTATAAATAAATAAGTATAAACCTATTATCATCCCTAACAACGATGGAGGGATAATTAAGATCCGTACTTATTTTATTCTTCACTTGCTAATTTTTTTGATTGAGCAAGTAAATTGTACAGAACTCGTAGAGTTGCTATTGTGTTGCGCGGTAAATTTTGGTTAATTCCTAATTAACTCCAGCTTCGGCGAAGCTTATCTCGATCAGCATCAGCTCTGACGGCATTCAAACCTGCCACGACGCGTAATGACGGGGATCCGTAGACTAGAGAGAGAAGAAGAGCATAGACAAAGCTCCTTTCAAGCTCCAACTTCCAACTAGTGACAACATTCAAGCTCTATAGTTTTGATTTATTATTTGGTCAGATTTAAAAATTAAAAGTTTTAAAAAAAGAAGCGAAATATATGACTATATTAGCGGCCGATACCTCTAACCTCTAGCCCCTACAAACAACAATTATAGAGGCGGCTCTAGTTAACAGTCGTCTCTAGAAATAACATTTATAAGAACGGCTGACAACTCCAATCGCCTCTAAATAATAATTTATAGGAATGACTAGAAGTAGCAGTCATCCTTACAAATAGTATTTATAGGGACGGTCTAAGAACCGCTTCTATAAATCTTGATTTGTTTACAGAGACGGTATGGTAGGGACGGCTGGCCGAACCGCCACCAGCCCCCCTACAGAGAGGCTCACGACAGCGGCAAGGCTTCGCCGGAGCCTCGGGGGTTGACCGGAGAAAAATCGCCGCCGGCCGGCAGGCCACCACCGTTCCACGACTGGGACTTCGGAGGAGACAAGAACTGGCCACGATGACGAGTTTCCCTCTCACGGGGGACACTTGCGTTCGCGGCGAGTGGCTCGCAGCGGCTTCCTCGGCGACCTGGAGCTGGAGGGTCGCGTCCATGGAGGCCGGCCTGCCGCTGCATCGAGTTCTCTCCTCGGCGACATGGAGGCGTATCTGAGCCCTGTCCCGGGGAGTTACTCGCGGACGACACGCTGCGGCTCAGCAGATACCTGGCCGCTGCAAAGCTGATGCTCAAGCTTCAGCGGCAGCTGCCCCCTGCTCCTGTTCCTGGCACGTGGCACGGCAACATCGATGACCATGAGCGTGCGAAGATGCCGAAGAAGCTCCTCGACAAGGCCATGTCTTCCCTCGCAATGGAGCTGTGCCACCTCCGGATCTGGAGACATGATCGTCACCAGCTGGAATCTCGCTGCTGCGTCCTCTGGGAGTCTGTCAGGCGCAGCTGCCGCAGCAGTTCCGACTGTGACTCGGAAACCTCATGGTCGAGTTCCTCCGCTTCCTTCACCGGCGGCACCAGTGGCAGCTCAAGTGGATGTGGATTCCTCTCGGCTCTGTTTGAGGACATGTCCGTCCGAAGTGACAAGGCATTCCGACGCATGCATCTTATTAACCTTGTCGACAGAAAGGAGATGTCCACCCTCAATGACATTGCAGGCTTCATGATCCAAGGAGGCTATGAAGATATGCTCCGACGGGCAATCCAGCGAGACTCTGCTCAACTTGCCAGGTATGTACTGTAGCTTATTATTAAGAGTCATCACAATCGATCATGCTAGCTCTGGTCTCTGGATAAGTTTTAGTTTCGCATTTTCCAAGCATTTCTAACAAAGATACTACTCTTTCCGCCCAAAATGTAAATCGTTATGTCTAGAAAAAGGAGGCTATGTATCTAGAAAAAAAAAAATCGTAACTGACTTGCAATTTGAGATGGATGAGAGTATTTAATTGATATTACAACTGAGATGGACCGAGACGGCGATCAGAAGCAGTGGTGAGTGAGATCCGATCAAAATTCTTCTCTAAGAGCATCTCCAACAACTCGGTAAAAATCACTTGCTAAATCTTGAGTTTTAGCAAGTTGCTATTTTATTTGACAAGTCAAAAAAACATTTCTCTCCAACAAGTTGCTATTCTTACTTGATAAAAATAGAGGATGACATATGGGACCCGCCTGTCATTGACCCCCTCACCTCACGCGACGCGAGCTCGACGGCCGGCCTGCGCGCTGCGCCTGCCCGTCCGTCGGTCGGTCCATCGTCGGTCGGTCGGTCCTCCTTCCTGCTCTTCCTCGGCGTGGCGCTGTCCGTGACGGCGTTCCCGGTGCTGGCCTGCATCCTCGCGCGAGATCAAGTCTGCTCAACTCCGACCTCGGCCGCATCGCCATGTCCGCCACCATCGTCAACGACATGTGCGCGTGGATCCTGCTCGCGCTCGCCATCGCCATCTCCGAGGTCAACAGCTCCGCCTTCTCCTCGCTGTGGTGCTCCTCTCGGGGGTCTTGTTCGTGCTCGCCTGCTTCTACGTCGTGCGCCCGCTCATGCGGCGGAGTGGCGGCGCGGCCGGAGGAGGGCCGCTCGTTCCCGAAGCAGGCGCGCCAGCAAGCAGGCCACGCCGGGCGACGCCGGCGGTGGAGGTGGCGGCGCGGCCGGAGGAGGGCCGCTCGTTCCCGAAGAAGGCGTCCACGAGCGGCGAGGCGGAGGCGGACGGAGGAAATTTTTTTACGCGATAGGCAGTCGGGCCCGCGCGGATAGATAGGCGCGCGCGGAGGCTTTTTTTTTCCAAGTTGGGAAAATACCCAGTAGATTTTAGGGAGTTGTTGGAGATGGTTTTTTTTTGTGTTTTTGCAAATTTATAAGAATAGCAAGTTATTTTAGGGAGTTGTTGGAGATGCTCACCTATATACCAAAACTTTCCAAAATCTCCTCTCTTTCAGCACAATTAAGTCTTAGTATTGATGACAAGGCTATAGAACTTGAAGAAGTACTAGGGCCTAGAACAAATCAAGGAAAGACCTCGGAGCCCCAAGTCGATTTTCAGCCTGCAGATCACAGAAGTTCTGCACTTGCCCGTGGAAGTCCAGCATTTGCGTGTTCAAGTTTCATACTAAACACTTTTCATCAGATTGAACCAATAAGGAAAAACGGCAAAATTCGATCGAACCAAGTCCAATGACCTTTCTTAGGATTTTGAAGGTGCTCATAGAGTTTCACACCTTTGTATAGGGGAGTCCCTTCCCTAACAAGGTTGGACAAATACGAGATCACCTGTCAGGATGTGAGGAGTTTGGCATGGCGCCACCAAGAATCAGGATTTTATAAATATTCTCAACTAACTCTTACATGAGGCACTTACATAACTACTTTATGAGTACAAAATATGCTTAGAATATTCCCACACTTGGGCTAGTTCCCCATAGTATTGTGGGTCTTCTTCCTCTTGTCTAATCGCCTCTCTTATTGGGCTTCAGGTCGCCCCAATCGAGGCTTATTTGCTATGAGGCTCGATGCCCGCTGAAGGGCGATGTTGGGATTATCTTCACGGGGTTCTTCCTTCTCGTCTTGTGGCCTTCGTCTGCTCCTGTAACCTTATATCGGTGGGCGGCCTTCATCGTGGCTTTGAGTCTTCCTCTGAACCTCTGCTGTTCGGGGACCTTTGCCACGCCTTTTGAGTCTTCCTCGGAACCTCCACCATCTGGGAGCCTCCACCATGGTCCTCCTGCTCTTCAGCACGGATTGCAAGAGAAGGCGGCCCTCTTTCGACCCTGTAGATCCACACTTGAACAACTTTTGTCATCATTAGAGATTGAACAGATCTTCACGACCCATAGTCAAAGTGACCCCAACAACCTCCAAAGGGACAGATTGAAAAACAAGCTCTCAAATTGAGGTGTTCATGTTTTTTTTGAAACAGAGGAGATGAGGTGCTCATGGTAAATCTAGTTGAGGAAATCCCGTCATGCTTGCAAGACTTCATAGCACCTAGGAAACACAAGAAAATCACCCAAAAACCTAGATCCTAAAGGATTTCCACAAAGAGCAAGAATTCATGAGATTTGGGCGTGGAAACAAGAGCTTTGAAGGTAACTTCAAGACATGATATAGATAAGATCTAAGGGTCCAAAGACTCACAAAAACAAGTCAAACAATCAAACAAAGTTGAAGTTCAAATCACCTAAAAATGACCACAAAATCACCAAAATTTGAAAATTGGAGGAGGAAAAGGATGAACTTGAGATTTCAGCAAACCTTTTATTAATCACCATGAATTCATTTGTACAAGACTAGGTCTAGCCTCCTTCCTTCGTCCTCCCCTCTAAGATGGACAAACTAGAGCAAGTGGCGCTTATTCCCTACCGACCAGTGTGCTCAAAAAAATGATAAAAAAAAACTTTCGAGCTCACAAAAGACAATCTTTCGGACTATTTTATGAAACAAAATTTGGCAAACCCGTTGAAGGGGGACAAAAGGATGCTATTTTTCTGATTCTAAAACATATATGGGTTTTCTAAAAGTAGAGTTGTATGCAAAAGTTTTGCCATTTTTACAAATGGACTCTAAATTCTAGGACAAAACTAGGAGAAAGTGCGGAATATTGGTGGACGATGGGCGGAGGCACATGAACTGGACTCAAACACGATCTAACCAGTTACAATACTTTGACCTAGGACACAAATGCAACATGGCGGACTTTGAGACTGATAATGTAAAGGCTATGATGTGAAAGGTTCTAGGAGAGAAAAATGAGTATGACAATGGACTATGGGATGAAGTTGAAACACTCGAACTAGCGCCTAATAAATGTGAATCTGATGATATGCCTGAAGCTCTAATTACCACTAGATGGGGACGAGGTTCCAAATTTTCCATCAGGTGGAGATAGATATCGTATTAGTGGAGATTGACACACTGATCCGGCCTTAGATCAAAAGTTCTGAACCCTGCAACCTTAGCATCATGTCTCTGTGTATCAACCGTGTCACAATCCAATTGAACTCAGTGAGAAGTCTAATCCCAACCTGCAAACTAAATAACCCAAGCAAGGACTTGAAAAGAAGAAACTCAATTGAAGTGACCAATTGCAGATCAATTATCATGCACTCAAAGTTGGGTTTCACTACCGACGACGATGATTGTTCGAAAACAGAATGATCTAAAGCAAAATTCAAACCCTAACTTTGTCAATGATGACTCGTTATAATGTCTTTGGAAGCATACAAACCCCCTGGATAAGCTCCCTAATGTACATTAAGACGATACACAATCCAATGAACCAAAGGACGGTGACACAACACCCTAGCAGATTATAGATGTTGACTTGTTGCGACAATTTCCATTGACTCTGATAGAATTTTGGTGTCAAACCAAAGTCGTCTGTTATCTTATGAACTTAGCTTTCCACACATTTGTGGATTGTCAAAAATGAAGTATGTATGTGTTCGAGGTGTCTGTTTTACTGCAGGCTGGTCCTAGAGGCCGAGATAGACTCAAACTCAAGTTGACTTGACCTCCGAATTGACTTGGACTTCCTTGCTGGTCTTCTCCACCTCTATACCTCTCTCCAAGTTTTTTATGATCCTTATCAATGTTCCTAAGCTTGATAACGTCATTAGGTATTAATCTATTCTTAAAACTATAAAAAAAGATTGGTTAAGAACGAGTTCACCTCCAGTTTCTATTGTCACATTCTAGCTCTAGTCATCGGACTTTGCATAATAGTTGGAGGGTCAAGGTCAATGGATGCATCCAAAGGACTAATGCCCTTATTCACTTTTGACATTGCACATATCAACCACGTGTTCGCAACAACATAAAAAGAATGCATGTTCCATAAAAGGATTCTAGGTAGTTCGATACCTTGGTCCCTTTATTATCAAATCTATAACTTGCTATCTCTCAACATGCAATCTATCCACATCATCAGTCCACTATCGGATGCATTTATAACCACATTAGTTATTTCTTTCAACATACAAGGTATCCACCTCATCAGCCCACCATTGGTGTTTTTATAGCCAACTAGCATTTGCAACTATGATCTACATATTAGCAAGACATATCATCTACTAACATGCATTTAGTTGTCCACAACTCCAAATCAGTGTACCACGTCATCTACTAATATTAACTTATAATTGTTTATCCTTTGGTATAAGTAATTTTATTCCAAATCATTAACAATTTCCATGACAATGCGCGGGTATTCCTCTAGTTAAACATATTAGTCTACTTATTAGGCTAAAGCACACTTTTTAACCTTGAAATTAGACGACACTTCAGTCTTCAAACTTAAACTATGAAATTGGACAATGTGCAGTTAAAACCGTGCAAATTCGGTCCTGTTTGTAGGTTTCAAAGGTGGTTTTCTATTTTCTAAAAGTAATAAAAATTCTGTTTTGATCTTTATAGGTTCCTAGTTAATTTATTTTAAATCATAAAAATGTGGAACTAGTACTAGTTTTATTCTAAAAGTGTTACTATTTGTTGGTGGTCTATTTAGAGTTATTTGGATCTTAATTAGTTGCTTTAAATAAATATTGGGCATCACTATGAGTAATAAAGCAATAGCAACCAAATCAAATCTATTCCAAATAACTACATATAGACTGTAGATTACATTTCTAGAAAAATGGTACTAGATTTATATTTTTTTGAATTTTAAACAAATTATTTATGACTTTGTAGACTGTAAATTTGATTTCTTTTCTTTTTTACAAAAAATGCAAATCAGCTTAGAAACCCGCAAGAGAACGGAATTGTTTGATTTTGACAGTCAGAGGGCATCCATTACACGGTTCCGTAGTTCAAGATTAAAATTCTGTAGCTCAAGATTAAAAATCGGACTACCATATATATACAAGTACGTTAGAGATTGAAAACTATGCATTACCCTTCTAGCTACTTATTAGGAATATGACTATTTGACACATGTCCAACAGTTACCTTGAAATCCTTGACATCAATAACATATTGGGCGGTCACAAGGAAGAAGAATCCATTGAAACTCTAATGAAGGTTTGGACAATGGCGATGCACATCATCATTGGTTTGTTGAGTGAGATGCAAAGACAATTGAACGGACGGGATCTTGGTTACTTCAATATACTCAAGGAGGATTATTTCTTAGCAATTGCAAAACAATCTATCAGGAAGTTGCTTAGAGCAGCTGATTCTATGTGCATTCAGATTCAGGGTGCACCAACAATTGATCCAGTTTACATGGATGATACCTATACAACACATAAGCCTGATCTATCCAAAATGGTAAATCTGGTGCTGGTGATGATGATGTACCAGGCACTGAATTATAGCATGCCGACAATATTAGCATTGCTCTCAGGTCAAACTAAGGAGTCCATCCTTGCAGAGGGTGAAGGGCTAGTACACCGACTGTCAGGCATGTTCGTGAAGCTATCTGCTGAGCAAAACGATCTGGTGATAGCGCGACGTTTGGACATCTCTGACACTGGTGTCCATCCCTTCACAAGGCATGTCATGGATCATGTGCGGATGCTGGTTCAACACAAGAGCACAGTCTGTCTAATGCTCAATAAGGGTGGCCTGAAAGCATTTCATCAACTGGTTGCGCAGCTGATCTCCTCTCTGGAGTCTATGCTGGACAGGAACTCGACAGGTTTGCAGCTCCCAGGGCAGCAACAGATGTTCCTGCTGAACAATGAACACTTCATAATTCAGGAAGCCAAGACAGAGAAAGATCTGGGACAGGTCCTAGGAGAAGGGTGGCTGTTGCAGCGCCATGACCGACTCGACATGCTCATTGCAGGATATGTAGATGCTTCATGGACACCTGTCGTATCTTGTGTGCTGCTAAGACGGACCCGAGTACGGGAGACGATCTTGTGGCTCCACTGCCAATTGCTTGACAAGTTCACTTCACTTTTCGAGGCGACCTACCGGGTGCATAAAACTTGGAAAATTAGTGATCCTCTGATCCGAAATAAGGTGCGGGAGGCCATATTTCATAAGGTTATCCCAGTGTACCGAATGCACATGGAGAATTATTACTCGGCGGAGAAGCAGCAAAAATCTGCAAGGTACAGCATTCAGCAACTGGAGTCACAGCTGCAGGAATTGTTCGAGGGGTAGATTCGGATGCGTGTATATATATATGGTTCACACAATATAATGTCTGTTGTACTTGTAATGCTAGTAAGTACTTGTATATATGGTTCACACAATATAATCTCATTAAAAGTGGTTTGCTGACTGTCAAGAAGAAAAAAAGGTGAAAACTGAAAAGCTAGATAGCTGATATACTGATGCCCCACCCTGCTCCCTTCTTTGGGTTTGAAGCTATGGATGGAAATGGTTTGCTTTGGGCATATCATGTTTGTTTTTTTTGTCAATTTTATGCTATACATCTTCATAAGTGTTTAGTGTGTATATATATAATATAAATTTTTTTATTATGGTTGGAAAAATAAGGATCGTTGGTGAGGAGAGCGATGAGTGGCTAGAAAAACAGAAGTATCAAGAGGAAAGGTTAACAACCATGTGTTAACTTGTTTTTTTTTTTGAGTTTGTCTAGTTAACAACCATGTGTTTTTTATATTATAATACATGGTTTTTTTAGCCATTGGATGAAGATCTAACAACACTCACCTTTTCTAACTCTAGTCACCTTCATCTACCACAATCACATATCACAAATCACATATCTAGAGAAAGAAGGGGGCTCAGATCCAGAGAAGGATTGATCTATCATGGAGCCGCCACCATCTCCTCGTCCCCGGTGGAGGGAGTAGGAACCGGGTTACGCACTGGGGAACGTGTGGTAGCAATGGAGGTCATGGAGGAGGAGGGAGGGAGGATGGATGCGCAAGGCAGTAGGGAGCTGCCGTGGGTGCGGTATCCATCGAGTAGATCACAACAATAAGCCAGGGTGGGGATGAGAGAGCGAGTGGTAGATTTGGTGTGTGGAGACGGAGACAGAAAGTGGGGATGAGAACAAGGGAGGTGGATGAGGATGAGTCATGTGGGTAGGTCCGTCCAGATAGAGCAGTAATCCTTTTTTAATAGTCTTGGACACGAGGGCAGGTGGCAGAGTGGCCGAGTGGCGCGCGCCACGTCTAGAAAAGTCTGAACGCCCACGTCAGACCAATTCCGCTTTCCTTTTGTCAGAAATAGGGAGGGCGAACGCCCAGTCTCGCCTCCATGAGGCTCCACCAATGTCTCCAAACAGTTAACCGATCGATATCATAGGATCAAGTTTAATCACACGCCATCATAAATTTAGGGGGTGTTTGGTTCCAACCCACTAAAACTTTAGTCACTAAACTTTAGTCATTTTTAGTGGCTAAAATGCCGAACACCCCTACTAAAAGTAACTAAACATGTTTTTTTAGTCTCTTTTAGTGAGGGTGTTTGACATTTTAGCCACTAAAAGGGACTAAAGTTTAGTGGGGTGGAACCAAACACTCCCTTAGACTCTGGTAGCATATGGTTTTGGTTTCGGGCTTTCGGCTTCTTGCGGCTTCGGTCCTTTAAAGAATCACATGTCAAATAGGCATCTGAAAAATATTTTCTTTAAAGAGTTAGAGCTGTTTTATATTGATAAATTAGAGCCAAAAAGGTGGTTTCTCCATACGTGAGAAGTCGCTCTACGTGAGAAGTCAGAGTCAGAGTTCTTTAAGAAGAAATAAGTGTTCTACCAAATAGAACCTTACCTATGAGCCTGTTAATCTGTTATGGCCATACATAGCTTCCGACTACTTATATGTCCGCGTATATCAGATTAAAACATGCACATATTTTTCGCTCTAATTTCTGTTCTTTTATTTTATTAATTATAGGGAACACGCTCGATTCTCTCTCTCTCTCTTCTCGATATATGTTGTTGGCTCGTTTTGGATTCCAGAAAAAAAAATAGTAATTTCAACGCTGGGCTGAGCTATGCCTGAGGGACAGGCGGGCCGAACAACACCGAAGGTCCCACCAGCAGCCCATGGACCTACTACACGGACGGGCCAAATTACTACACCACTGGCTGGCCCAGGTGTATCTTTGTGTAACCACAACCTCGTGCGTGAAGCGTTGTGTCCCATGATGTCATGATGAACCGTACCCTCAGTTTGTAACGAACAATCTTTTTCTGTATTTTTTGCGAACAATTATTTTTTTTCTGTTTAATGAAACACACACGTGCCTTGTCACGGTCGTGAAAAAAAAGTCTGCTGTCTGGGAAGGCCGCAAACTAAACGAGACTTTGCATGTTGTAGTAGTAGTATACGTATCTTTTGACCGGTGTACGTTGTTGCACCTACAGTCCCACACTATATTCAAACACGTACGGTACGGTACGGGTTTCTGTCCATTTGTTTTTTAATTTTAGTATAAAACACAAAACGCACCCCCCGCACGTGTGGATATGGACATCGATTGGCGTCACATATGTATAAGGCTGGACGAAAAACTCGAAACTCGCTAGCTCGCTCGACTCGCTCGTTAATGGCTCGACTCGAGCTCGACTCATTTTATAATGAGCCAGCTTGTATTATAACGAGCCAGCTCGATTTATAACGAGTCAGCTCGAGCTGGCTCGCGAGCTGCTCGTTAGCTCGTACGAGCCAATTAATTTACAAGTCAACAAACTCAAATTAGCTATTGTAGAATGTCCAGGCGTCCAACAATGTGGTGGAAATCATATTTGTTCTTACGTGTTGTTCACATACAGGTAAGAAGATATAATCATATAAGTGAAATTATGTTTTTATATGTAAATATTATTCTTTGTTAAATTTACATGTACTTTGAGAAATTGTGTTTTTATGATCTGGCTCGCGAGCCAAACGAGCCAGCTCGAGCTCTATAACGAGCCGAGCCGAGCTGCTCTTCTAGCTCGTTAGTATAACGAGCCGAGTCGAGCCAGCCTGCTAACGAGCCGAGCTATAACGAGCTGAGCTGTAACGAGCCGAGTTGGCTCGATATCCAGGCCTACATATGTATAGTACTGTATAACAGTTTAGCAGGCGTACGACGGCGGATGTATATAGAATGTACTGGGTGCGTCTGCACCCACGAAAATTTCAAAAAACAGTGATTATGACCAAATTTTCACCATATTCGCACCCATATAGGAAAATCCTATGCACCAACAAGGAAAACACACACCCCTCGCATTTGCTCTAGCTCCGCCACTGACTCAAGATTGAACGTGTGATGAACTGAAAGAATAATTCATCGTATGGTAGCTGGCTGGAGAGGCTGAATGAAGAAGATGCAAAGTGAAGCCGCTAAAAGTACGTACTCGTAGTAGTTTGGCGCCTCCGATCCGTTCAAAAAAGTGGCTAAAAGTGCGGCGCCGTCCATCACCGTGTACGGGCCGCGGGCACTCTCTCGATCGCTCTCGGTCTCCCAGTTGGACAAGGGCAACTAGTATATTTATTAGGGAAAATTTGAACACTGCTATTATAATTTTGCAAAATTAGAGATATATTATTCTGGCCCACATGTCATTGACTCATATGTGCCTCACATATCAGTGAGATATCAATGACATATCTCCAACTTTGTAAAATTATAATGGAACAATTAACGTTGGGCTGAGGCCTGAGAGGGGTACTTCATCAGGACCTTTGGGAGTAGTTCATTTTCGGTCATCTAAGATTGTCTCCAACAATTGCTATTGAAAATATAAGACCCATTTGACGACGTTTAAGTAGTGTTATAGTTAAAGAGTTCAACATCTATATATTTTTTGGTATTCTTCAATAACAAGACCTAAAGAGAACCCTCTCTGCAAACACTACTAGAGAACATGCCTTTGGACGATCTATCAATTGAGCTTTAGTCTCGGCCAAAAAATGTGTTCGGGGCTAAAGACCTTTAGTCCCGGTTGATAATACCAACCGAGACTGAAGGTGAATCTTTAGCCCCAGTTGGTATTACCAACCCGGACTAAAGGTCCTGGACCTTTAGTCCCGGTTGGTAATACCAACCGGGGCTAAAGGGTGAACCTTTAGCCAACCGGGACTAAAGGTCCTTTTAGCCCCGGTTGGTGTTACCAACCGGGGCTAAAGGTCCTTCCCGAGTGGATTCAAAAGGAAAACTACCAGAACTACATCACGTGGGTTGTGTAGTTCAGTTGGTAAGCGTGCCTGAGGCGAGAGGTGCTGAGTTCGAATCTCACAAATGCACATTTATTTTTTATCGTGAGAGGCTTTAGCCCCGGTTGGAAACACCCAGGACTAAAGCCTGAGACCTTTAGTCCCGGAGACCGGGGCTAAAACCCCTTTCCAACCGGGGCTAAATGCCGATTCTGTAGTAGTGAAATGAGTATCGAGAAGAGAGAGTACTCATTTTTGGGTTATGTTTCCACTGCTATTCAAAATGAGTCTCACATATAGATACTCTGTTAGAGACTATAGGTATTATATTGGAGACTCATTTTGCGTTTGGGTGCCCTAATAGGTCTCCTGTTGGAGCCAGACTAAAAATAAAGATTGGTCGGTTAGTTTTAGAACTTAAGACCGAGCAAGTTCGGTCTCGGATAGTTTAATTTGGTCTCGGTCATGACCGAACTAACCGAATTATATAAACATATACTCCCTCCATATAGGAAATATATGTCATTTAGGACAGCGACACGGTCTCCAAAGCATAACTTGGACCACTTATTTGAACGTCTAAATTGGTAGAAGCAACCAAATTTATTTGTTGATCATATATACTCCTAAGGCCTCCTGCAAATAAACATTTTCCATTAGAGTAATCTTGTGACTAGAAAAAATCAGAGATAAAGGGCAAAGTAGTTTCTCATAACCTTTGAACATAATTAAACAAACTAATTTGCATCTCACGGTAGATTAGCTGTCAGCATTGAACGTTTAATTTTTTTGTATCTTTATTACTAGGTATAGATAATAAACCACAAAATGCTCACACGTGTGGATCAGCACCAATTTGTTAGCTAATTAGTTGCACAGAAAGATTAGTAGAAGTTCTAGAGTTGGAGTCTGTGGTCTGGTAGGGGCTGAGCATGATCTTAGGCGTGCTTGATCATGTTGTAACCTGTATGGAGTCGGTCTTGTCTCCCGCCAGGATACGGTGGCGCACGTAGCGCACGCCGACTGCAAAACGGTGTGGCGTTCCAGTGTGTCATGGCGGGGGAGGGCTCTGTAAGCCTATATATAATAAAGGAGTAAAGATCGTTGAAGCTGCGGTGATAGGCAGCACCAAAATTGCTTATTCTCTTGTGCATTGTTTTTCATCTATTCGCTAGAACTTGCTGTTGTTCGTCGTGGTGATCGCGGTCACCAGCTCTTCGTCGACGACGCTACTCCGGCTGCTTTCTTGGCTCACGGCGAGGCCTAGCTCTAACACGTGGTATCAGAGCCGAAGGTTGCTCGAAGCAGCTGTGTCCGGCGGCGAGGAGAAGCTACAAAGGTAGCACAACGTTTGAATCTGCAGTTAGCGCGGAGGAAGAACCGTCGCCATGGGAAGCAGTGGCAATGACCAAGAGTTGATGGAGAGAGCCTGGAATCAAGCGTCTGGCAATCTGGTATGGCCAATGCTTACGCGAATGAATTATCAAGAGTGGGCAACACATGTGCAATGTAATCTCGAAGCCATGTATCTGTGGGATGCGATCGAAAGTGACAAAGTTGAGCGGCGTCGTGATCGGCTCATGCTCGGCGCTATGATGCGCGGCGTACCCGCTGAGATGCACTCCTTGTTGATGAACAAGAAGTCGGCAAAGGAGGCGTGGGAGGCAGTCAAATCGATGCGTCTGGGAGCAGAACGTGTGAAGGAGGTGAACGCACAAAAGCTGTTGGCGGAGTTTGAATCGATCTCGTTCAATACAGGAGAGTCGATTGATGATTTCGCCGTCCGGATCGGGAAACTAGCCACCGATCTAAAAGGCCTTGGTGAATCGAGTGTAGATGATACAAGGGTCGTGCAGAAATTCCTTAGAGTTGTGCCACCACGCTACAACCAGGTGGCGGTGACAATTGAGATGTTCTGTGACTTGAAGACACTCACCGTCGAGGAACTTGTTGGGCGTCTTAGGGCGGCTGAGGACAGGTTCGAACCTGTGGCGGATCAGATCACCGAGAAGGCGAAGTCTTCTCTTCTCCTCATGGAGGATGAGTGGATGGCGAGGAACAGAAGTCGCATAGTGAACTCTGAGTCATCCTCGGCGGGTGGCAAGAGTGGGGGACACTATGTGAAGAAAGACAAAGGAGGGGCACACACTGCCATCGGGAAAAACGACCGTGACAAGCGCAATCCGAGCTGTCATCCGTCGTCAGGGACACCACGGCGAAAGGGCAGATGCAAGAAGTGTGGCGTCTACGGCCACTAGGTGAAGGAGTGCTTGAACAAAAAAACCAGGAAAGAAGAGCACGATGATGCTGCTCACCATGTCAGTGGTGATGCTGACAAAGGGCCAACACTTCTAGTTGCACAGGTATGCAATGTAGTGCGTGCAACCCAGACCTGATGAAGGTATGTTCCTGAATCAGGAACGAGTTTTCCCGGCCAAGTATGATGAAGGTGCTTGGGTACTTGACACATGAGCTACAAATCACATGACAGGCTGTAGAGATTCGCTGTCTGATCTCGATGAATCAGTTCATGGAGTGGTGAGATTTGGAGACGGCTCCACGGTACATATATGTGGTGTCGGTGCAGCTACCATGATCGGCAAAAATAAGGAGCATCGGGTGCTTACCGAGGTCTACTTCATCCCATCGCTGCGCTGCAACATTATCAGTCTCGGGCAGCTGAGGCTGGGTGTCGAGTTGAAATTGACAAAGGTGTCTTAGAGGTGTTCGATAGATAACAGTATGGCATATCCCGTGGTGTGTTGATCCGGGCAGAACGCCGTAATCGCCTGTGTGTCATGAAAATCAACGTATCATCACCTATCTGTCTGCTGTCCAAGATAGAAGAAGAGGCATGGCGTTGGCATGCAAGATATGGGCATCTGAACTTCAGAGCGTTGAGAGAGCTTGGTGCCAAGAATATGATGGAAGGTCTACCGATGATCAAGCAGATTGAACAAGTTTGTGATGGTTGTGCATTGAGCAAACAACACCGAGTGTCATTCCCTCGAGCTTCTGCATACCGTGCTTCAACTAGACTCGAGTTGGTGCACAGTGACTTGTGTGGGCAAATAACCCCGCCCACACCAGGAGGGAAATCATACTTCTTGTTGATCGTCGATGATTACAGTCGTTTCATGTGGACTGAGCTTCTCAAGACCAAAGATCAGGCGCTATCAAGCTTCAAGATTTTCAAGGTAGCAGCCGAACTGGAGTCTGGACGGCACCTGAAAGCAATCAGAACCGATCGTGGTGGCGAATTTAATTCAGGTGCGTTTTGTGACTTTTTGTAATGATCATGGCATCCGACATGATACCACCACACCATACACGCCACAACAGAATGGGGTTGTGGAACGTAGAAATCAAACTGTTGTCGAGATGGCACGTTGTCTTCTGAAGAGCATGAAGGTTCCATCTCGATTCTGGGGAGAAGCAGTCAGGACAGCAGTCTATCTCCTGAACATGTCTCCAACAAAAAGTTTGAACGGCAAAACTCCGTTTGAGATGTGGTATGGCCGAAAGCCGGCAGTCAAACATTTTCGCACATTTGGCTGCATCGCATATGCAAAGCATGTAGGCCCTGGTGTGAGCAAACTGACAGACAGGTCGATTCGAGGAGTCTTTCTCGGCTATGAGCCGGGGACAAAGGGATACAGGGTTTATGACCCTGTAAAAGACAAGCTGATGGTGACTCGAGATGTGGTGTTTGATGAGAAGACACCATGGAATTGGGAGGGAAGTGAAGGCAGTACGAACACAGATAGCACGACACCTTTCACGGTTCAGTATTCTGATGACGATATTGTTCACGGTTCGACAACAGGGCCGACATGAGTTTTTGAAGATTCTGATGCAGATGTTGGCTCCGACAACAGCTCTGGTTCGCCTGTCGTATCAATTCCATCAGTGAGGGGTGTCTTGAACTCGCCTCCACACACCCCAAGTTCTGCTCATGGGGCACCAATCCAGTGGGCTTCGCCACCAACTGGTGGGTCTGTGGACTCTGAAGGCGTGCCATTGCGATACAGGACTATTCCTGATCTACTAGATTCAACCGAAGAGATGCAGGAGTTTGAGTACAGTGGCTTATGTCTTGTTGCTGCTGAAGAACCAAGGACCGTGGAGGAAGCCTTGACCAAGCAGTGTTGGCGACAGGCAATGCAATCAGAGATGCAGGCGATAGAGGCAAATAGAACCTGGGATGTCAGTATTTTGCCTCCGAAGCACAAGGCCATCGGTCTCAAGTGGGTTTTTAAAGTCAAAAAAGACCCTGATGGTAATGTGGTCAAGTATAAAGCGCGCCTAGTTGCAAAGGGTTATGCTCAACGCCATGGAGTTGATTTCGATGAGGTTTTTGCTCCAGTCGCGAGGATTTAAACTATGAGGGTTTTACTGGCATTGGCGGCTCAGGGAGGATGGGAGGTCCGTCACATGGATGTAAAGTCAGCTTTTCTCAATGGTGATCTCTCTGAAACCGTGTATGTGCAACAACCTCCAGGGTTCATAGTTGGTACTGGCAATAAAGTCCTCAAACTCAGGAAGGCTCTTTACGGGTTGAAGCAAGCACCAATGGCGTGGAATTCCAAACTTGACAAAGAGCTGATTGCTCTTGGCTTTGTTAGAAGCAAGCTTGATCATGCAGTGTACAGGAGGAGCAACAAGGATTCATTTCTGCTTGTGGGCATATATGTGGATGATCTGATCATCTCAGGACCAAGTGTCAAGGACATCAATGTGTTTAAGTCTGAGATGAGGAAAAAGTTCAGTATGAGCGTTTTGGGTCTCTTAAGCTATTATCTTGGGAATGAAGTAAAGCAAGGGGCTGATGGAATCTCACTGTGCCAGAGATCCTATGCAACAAAGATACTTGATAATGCAGACATGAGAGACTGTAATCAGTGTGAAACTCCAATGGAGTGTCGGCTCAAGCTCAGCAAGCTGAAAGGAGAGGATCCTGTAAATCCAACTGAATATAGAAGTATCATTGACAGCCTCCGGTATCTTGTCAACACAAGACCAGATTTAGCATATGTTGTGGGGGTCATGAGTAGGTACATGGAGGCGCCTGGTAAGCAACACTGGGTTGTAGTAAAACACATCCTGAGATACCTGAGGGGTACATTGGGATATGGCTGCAAGTATGACAGAGGAGCTGAACTAAAACCAATATTAGTTGGGTACAACGATAGTGATTTTGCAGGAGACATCGACGACAGGAAGAGCACCTCTGGAGTTGGCTATTTTCTCGGTAGTAGCCTGGACACTTGGGCGTCGCAGAAGCAAAGGATTGTGACTTTGTCTTCGTGTGAAGCTGTCGGGGGACCGCAAAAGGGGTACCCCCAATCAACGCAAACAAATAGGTTAAACCTAGAACACCAATTAATAACAAACCTAGCAAGTCTAACCTTCTAAAAAACCAACCCCTCGAGGCCTACAACGCTGGCCCACCAAGCCAAAGCCCGAAAACCTATTAAGCGGAAAGTAGGCTGTGTTAGCCCTCCAAACCAGGCCTCGGGCGAACGCTCGTTCTCCGTCTCGCCCGAGCCCTCCAAACCAGGCCTCGGGCGAACGCTCGTTCTCCGTCTCGCCCGAGCCCTCCAAGCCAGGCCTCGGGCGAACGCTCATTCTCCGTCCTGCCCGAGCCCTCCAAGCCAGGCCTCAGGCAGATGCTCAATCTCCGTCTCGCCCGAGCCCTCCGAGCTAGGCCTCGGGCTGGCGCTCGTTCTCCGTCTCACCCGAGCCCTCCGCGTCAGGCCTCGGGCGAGCGCTCCACTACCCTTCAAGCCTCCCGCAAGAAGGAAGCTCCCTGCATCTCAGCTCTGACAACCGTACTAGCCCCATACTGTGCATTTAATGCGTCCACTTACTCCGGTCACATCCTCCGGTACACAGCGTGTGCCACAGTGAACCGGAGCTAGAGTCAAACCTCGTTTTCACCACAAACATGGGCAAAAAAGCACAAGTACAGCACTGTTCGGCCATACCACGCACTGTAGCACACTCGAGCTTCACCCCGAGGCCTGGGTTCCCGCTGTACGCCCGGGCGTTCCGGGACTTGCCCATACCTGCGGGGGCTCGAGCCTCCCGTAGGCGCCACCTCGAGGCTGGCCCTGCACCCCTCGAGCCCTGACTGCTTTCACGCTATTGGAGGACAGGTACCCCAAGACCCGGAGGGACCCCGCCGTGTCCTGTACATGCCGGGATGGGTGTTGTACGGCTTCCACATCGCCACGCCTCCACGTCCGCGCCCGGGATGGAGGCCACGCATCAAGGACGCCTCAACAACAACACCCACGTTGGCTACAGTGACTTCGACAAGACAGAGTTCCTACCCTCCGCCATATTGAGCGTTGTACATGTCAATCCTGTGTAAACCCTGGCCTCCTCTTGTTCTATAAAAGGGGACGCTAGGGCCCTTCGCGCGCAAGAGACAACGCACGAGTCTACGGTTACACACGGGCTTGGAGGACACGAGTCCACACACACACACGAGTCTGGACTCCGGTCCATGCTCATTTGGCTTGTATTGCCCCTCTACAAGCACTTAGGTGCAAGTAATACAAGAACCTCCTCCCCCCGCTGGACGTAGGGCTTTCTTTGCCCGAACCAGGATAAATCCTTGTGTCATCTTGCATCACCATCCAGGAAGAGAGCACGCGATCACATTACTCGTTGGTGTCAGACCCCCGGGATCGAAACACCGACAGTTGGCGCGCCAGGTAGGGGCTCTTCGCGTGTCCGAGCCGATTTCTCATTGTTTCCTGGATGGCTTCTTCCACTCCTCCGTTCTCTGCTGGCGCTGTCGTCTGGTTCGGGAGCCTCGAGTTCCTGGCCACCGGCAGCGGCAACGAGCTGACCCTGCTCTCCACGGAGGGCCCGAGCGGAGGGCGTGTCACGCCACCCCGCGCGGGGGGCGTGGCGCGTCGCCCGCACCACCACGCGATGCCACCTCGCGAGCGACGCCGTCGCCACCATCGTCGCCAGGCACAGGCAGTGCCTGCGGCGTGCGCCCACTTCCCCGCGGCCGACGCAGAGTCCCCGAAGGGAAACCTGCCCGGCGCGCGGCCGAAGACTTCCAGTGCGCGTGCGCACTCCCCCAGCGAGTTCGCGTTCGTCACGCGCACGGACCGGGAGCCTGGCCAGAGGCCCCCGAGCCGTGCTCCGTCGACACCACCTGGCCTCCTTCCGCACGGGTGTACCGCGCTCGACGCCAGCGGTTCCCGTTTGGCCTCAACAACTCCGCGGCTGTTTACACCCACCACCTCGACGAGCGCCGTCAGGACCGGGCGGCCGCAGAGCGGGAGGAGCGTCCGGGCGTACTTCTACGAGCCACCACCAACTTGGAGATCGTCTACCCCGCGCGCGTCGATCGCGGCCTCTCACGAGCCATCGAGCCACCTTCGGGGAGTGGTACCGCGAGCTGCAGTCCAAGCACGAGCCAAGGCGGCGCGACGTCAACAGCTCCGACTCCGATGAATACGACTACCACGACCCTGACCTCTGGGATCCCACCAGGGAGTGCTTCCAGCTCGAAGGGGTCGTGGACGATGCCGAAGACGACGGCGACGTCGACACCAGGCTGGCGCTCAACCTCGAAGAGCCCAGAAACATGGCTGCGGCAGGAGGATCACGCGTTCAGGGGAGGAACGAACCCTCGGCACCGGCTGCACCATCTCAGCACGGCGACGACCGGGCGGCGCAGCTCGCGCAGCTACGGGAGGCCATCGTCAAGGCTGAGGAGGAACGACAGCGCCTGCTGCAACTCGAGAAAACTATAGCACAGGAACCAGCCCAGCCTCGAGGCGCCGATGTCCGTGGCCGCGCTCGAGAGGTCCACCGGCAGATCCTCGAGGACGGGGCACCAGCACGCCCCGAGCTGCGTTTCCCGCGAGCCGGGCAGAACGTGGTGGCGGCGGCAATGCTGCTCCGCGATCTACCCGCCGTCTCCAACCCTGACGCCAGGCGCATGCTCGGGGAAATGAAGAACCTCCTCGAGACAGCCGCTGTGCAGCAGGCCGAGAGCTCAGCCTCGCGACGGCGCGGGGCGGCCTCGGGGAAACCAGCAGACACGCCCCGCAACGAGCGCGAGACGTCCGTCCACCAGCCGGACGCCTCTCGAGCTAGGCCAGTCCGGGAACGGATCGTCGACAACCGGCCACCTCGAGACCCCAATGACGCCCGCAATGATATCAACCGTCGGCGCAAGGACAAGGGGGCCCAAGAGCGTGGCTATAGCGCCCATCGAGGGGGGCGCTACGACAGTGACGAGGACCGGCAAGCCCTCGAGCCCCAGAGTCTTCAGCCGGGCCATCCGCAGCTCAACCCTCCCCGACCGCTTTCGACCACCGACCAACATCGTGAAGTATGACGGGGAGGTCGAGCCCAAGCTCTGGCTCTCGGACTTCCGCCTAGGCTGCCAACTGGGCAGAGCGAAGAGCGACGACCGTGTGATCATACGCCAACTCCCACTTTACCTCTCGGACACCGCCCGCCGGTGGCTCGAGGGGCTCTCGCCGGATCGGATCCATGACTGGGCTGACCTAGTCAGGGTCTTCGACGGGAATTTCAAGGGGACTTGCGTGCGCCCAGGCAACCCCTGGGATCTACGGCGTTGCAGGCAGGCAGCGGACGAGCCCCTCCGCGACTTTGTTCGGCGATTCTCGAAGCAGCGCCTCGAGCTCCCCCACGCGCCTGATGAGGACGTCATCTCAGCGTTCCTCGCGGGCACGACATGCCAAGAGCTAGTTCATGAGCTAGGGCGCTACCGTCCTAGGACGGTCGAGGACCTGATGGATCGTGTCACCAGCTTTGCCTCAGGCGACGAGGCAGTGGGGGCCTTCTTTGGCCGCTCCACGGACAAAGGTAAGGCGGTGACCGCGCCAGAGGGCTCGAACAAGGGCAACGACGCCAAGAACCGCAACAACAACAACAACAACAACAAGAAGAACAAAAGCAAAGGTCAAAAGGCGAAGCGCGACGCCGACGACAACGACGATGAAGAAGTGCTCATGGGCGCCCTCGACCATAAGAAACCTCGAGGCCCCCCTGACGGGCCTGTTTTCGACCAGATGCTCGAGGACCCCTGCCCTAATCACAAGGGCCCCGTGAATCACAAGCTAAAAGACTGCCGACTGCTGAAGGGCTTCTACGCCAAGCTCGACGACAAGAAGGAGGACATGCCTAAGGGCAAGGACAACAAACGACGCGACGACGGGGACGCAGGTTTCCCCCCGGTGCGTGACTGCTTCATGATCTACGGGGGCCCAACCGTCGGGCTCTCAGCTCGGGAGAGGAAGAAGGAACGCCGGGAGGTCTTCGCACTCCGCCACGACACTCCCCAGTACCTCGACTGGTCCGACGCGCCGATCACATTCGACCGTAACGACCATCCGAACCATGTCGTAAATCCGGGGGCGTACCCCCTCGTCATCGACCCCGTCATCGTCGACGTACGGTTCTCCAAGGTGTTGATGGATGGGGGCTCGAGCCTCAACATCATATACCTCGAGACTCTCGACCTCCTGGGGATTTCGAGGGATCAGCTCCGACCCAGCGTCGGGGGGTTCCACGGAGTCGTACCAGGGAAGAAGGCTCACCCCCTCGGGCGCATCGACCTGCCGGTTTGCTTTGGCACGCCGGCTAACTTCCGCCGGGAGACGCTCACCTTCGAGGTGGTTGGATTCCAAGGGACCTACCACGCCATCATCGGCTGGCCAGGCTACGCCAAGTTCATGGCGGTTCCCAACTACACGTACTTGAAGCTCAAGATGCCGGGGCCGAAAGGGGTCATCACCATCGACACCTCCTACGAGCACGCGTACCACTGCGACGTGGAGTGCGTCGAGCGTGGGGAGGCCAACGTCCACCTCGACTCGCTCGAAGCCCTAGCGGCCCTGGCCACCGAAGAGGCCTCTGAAGCGAAATGCCACGCCGGCGCCTTCGAGCCGGCAGAGCACACCAAGCTGATACCCGTCGACCCGACCTCGATCGATGGCAAGACGCTGGCCATCAGTGCCAGCCTCGAGCCTAAATAGGAAGCAGTGCTCGTCGACTTTCTCCGCGCGAACATCGACATGTTTGCGTGGGGCCCCTCGGACATGCCAGGCATACCGAGGGGAGTCGCCGAGCACGCCTTGGAGATCCAGGCCGGGTCCAGACCGGTGAAGCAACGCCTGCACCGCTTCGACGAGGAGAAGCGCAGGATCATCGGCGAGGAGGTGCACAAGCTTTTGGCGGCTGGATTCATAAGGAGGTATTTCACCCGGAGTGGCTAGCTAACCCTGTACTAGTTACGAAAAAGAATGGAAAAATGCGGATGTGTGTAGACTACACTGGTCTGAATAAAGCATGTCCAAAAGTTCCATTTTCTTTACCTAGAATTGATCAAATTATCGATTCCACTGCGGGGTGTGAAGTACTTTCATTTCTCGATGCGTATTCCGGCTACCACCAGATTAGGATGAAAGAATTCGACGAGCTCGCTACCTCTTTTGTTACGCCTTTTGGTATGTATTGCTACGTTACAATGCCCTTCGGCCTTCGAAACGTCGGGGCAATGTACCAACGTTGCATGCAGCATATCTTTGGCGAACACATAGGCAAAACCGTCGAGGCCTACGTCGATGACATCGTGGTTAAAACCAAGAAAGTCGGGAACCTCATCAGCGATCTCGAGACCACGTTCGAGTGCCTCCGAGCCAAGAATGTGAAGCTCAACCCCGAGAAATGTGTCTTTGGTGTGCCCCGGGGCATGCTACTTGGCTACATTGTCTCACAACGGGGGATCGAGGCCAACCCCGAAAAGATCTCAGTAGTCACGAGGATGGGCCCAATTCGAGACCTCAAGGGCGTACAGAAAGTGACAGGCTGCCTAGCTGCTCTCAGTAGGTTCATCTCGAGGCTAGGGGAAAAGGCGCTACCTCTCTACCGCTTGATGAAGAAGACGGAACGCTTTGTGTGGACCCTTGAAGCCGAGGAGGCCCTAACCAAGTTGAAGGGGTTGCTAACTTCCGCGCCAATCCTCGTGCCACCACAACCAGCCCAGGGTGACGATCCCCCCGAGTCCCTTCTCCTCTATGTGGCCGCAACCACTCAGGTGGTCAGCGCGGTCATAGCCGTCGAGAGGCACGAGGAGGGTCGTGCGTTGCCGGTCCAACGGCCGGTGTACTTCACCAGTGAGGTGCTCTCCGAGGCCAAGGCCCGGTACCCGCACATCCAGAAGCTGCTCTACGGCATCATCATCATGAGGCGCAAGCTCCAGCACTACTTCCTCGCTCATCCCGTAACGGTGGTGTCATCCTTCCCCCTCGGTGAGATCATCAACAATCGGGAGGCCACGGGGCGCATCGCCAAGTGGTCCGCTGAGCTAATGGGGGAGGCCATCACCTACGCCCCGCGAAAAGCCATCAAGTCGCAAGCGTTGGCGGACTTCGTTGTTGAATGGACCGACACCCAGCTCCCGCCGGCACAAATCCAAGCCGAGCTCTGGACCGCGCTGCCTGCTTCATTTCACCCCTCGGAGTCCACATGCGCTACCTGCTACGCTTGCACTTCCCCGCCTCCAACAACGTCGCTGAGTACGAGGCCCTCGTTAATGGGCTGCGCATCGCCCTCGAGCTCGGGGTCCGACGCCTCGACGTTCGAGGGGACTCGCAGCTCGTCATCAACCAGGTTATGAAGGCTTCAAGCTGCATCGATCCCAAGATGGAGGCATACTGCGGGAAGTGCGCAAGCTAGAAGATAAGTTCTACGGCCTCGAGCTCAACCACATCGCTCGAAAGTACAACGAGGCCGCGGACGAGCTGGCTAAGTTAGCATCCACGCGCGGCACCGTCCCCCAGATGTCTTCTCGAGGGATATCTTCGAGCCATCCGTCAAAATCGGCCCGGGGCTGGCCCCTCGACGCCACCCCTCGAACCAGACACGGGGGCTCGACCTTCAACGCCACCCCTCGAGAATGACCCCTCGACATCCGCTGAGGCGATGCAGCCAAGATCGACGCACCTGCCTCTTCGTCATCACGACCCCTCGACTGGCGGCACGCCCTTCCTCGACTACCTGACGCAAGGCGTGCTACCAGAAGACAAGACGGAGGCCCGACGCATCGCTCGAAGGGCCAAGACCTACGTCATCTACCACGGCGACGAATGAGAGCTATACCGTCGAAGCCCATCGGCGAATCCTTCAGCGTTTGCATCCCCCTCGAGGAAGGACGCAGGCTCCTCGACGACTTGCACTCCGGGGGCTTCGGCCATCACGAAGCGCCAAGGACCCTGGTAGGGAACGCCTTCCGACAGGGCTTCTATTGGCCAACCGCCATCGGAGACGCCAAGCGCCTGGTCCAAGCTTGCCAGGGTGTCAGTTCTACGCCAAGCGAACGCACCAGCCCGCGCACGCCCTGCAGATGATCCCCATCACTTGGTCGTTCACCGTCTGGGGGCTCGACCTCGTGGGTCCCCTCAAGATGACAACTGGAAAGTACACGCATGTGCTTGTGGCCATAACAACAATTCACCAAGTGGATCGAGGCAAGCCCATAGGCGACCCCACCTCCGAGAAGGCTGTCGAGTTCATCGCCGACATCATGTACCGGTTTGGGGTGCCTAACGTCATCATCACCGACAATGGCACCCAATTCACGGGCAAAAAGTTCACCAACTTCTGCGACGACAACACACATTCGCATGACCTGGGCCTCGGTCGCGTGCCCTCAATGCAACGGGAGGCGAGCGCGCCACGGCATTGATACTCCATGGGCTGAAGCCGAGGCTGTTCAAGACCCTCAAGAATTTTGGAAAAGGGTGGGCTGCAGAGCTCCCCTCGGTGCTGTGGGGCCTCAGGACTACGCCGAGTCAAGCCACCGGGTTCACTCCGTTCTTCCTAACCTACGGCGCCGAGGCCGGTCCTAACCTACGGACCTCGAGTACGGCTCCCTCGACTTCGAGCCTACAACGGGCAAACCAACGACGAGAGGCTTGCCAACGCAAGGACCAACTCGAGGAGGCTCGAGACGTGGCGCTCATCAACTCCGCGCGCTACCAGCAAATACTTCGACGCTACCACGACAAGCACGTGCGGCAAGAGGGACCTGGCGGTAGGGGACTCATCTGCTTCGACGTCTGCAAGATAATCGAGGGCGCCACAAGCTCACCCCTTCCATGGGAGGGTCCATACACCGTAGCTGAGGTGCTCAAGCCAGGAACGTACAAGCTCTACGACGGTCAAGGCAGGATCCTGGCGAATGCGTGGAACATATCTCAGCTACGTCGCTTCTACCCTTAAAGGCCTCGAGGCCTTGTTCATTTTGTTGCTTTGTACAAACATGTTAAACATGAATGGACAAACTCGCGCACTGTCATTCATTTTACTTAGCAACTTAAGGTAGCCTCGACCCTGCCTTGCTCAGGGTCGAGCCTCCCTCGGGGGCTGACAGGGGGACCCCCCCAGACTCCGAAAAAAACGTGTTTTCTTTTCAAAAAATTTGACCCTCGTCTCGATTCGCACCTCGAGCATTCTAGCAGCGTCTAAATCTGTAAATACCCCGAGCCTCCAAGAGTCGGGGGGCGTCGACGTAGACGGCCACCTACGCCCCCGGGCTACGGCACCCTACCTACGCCTCCCCTTGAGGTACTGTGGCGCTATCGAAGGAACACGGACCAAGCCGGATGAAGCTCGAGCTAGCGACAAAGAGAAATGATCGAATAAATTTGAAAAGAAAACAGCTTCTTTTAAATAAACAAGTCAATATACACATATTGAACCGATGGGCCATAAGTCATGATTTGAATTCTTACAAGGGCCTCGACGCCCAAATTTGGCACGCAGGCCTCATTCCTCATCCGTCTGGAATTCTTCCCCAAGCTCTTCTGCCCGGGCTC
>CM019825.1:167946196-167973808 GCA_009763385.1 Coix lacryma-jobi var. lacryma-jobi
AGAAGAAATACCTCCGTTCCTCGTGGAAATACGATACCCTGAATACCAGCGGGTGAAGTGCTACAACGGTAATTCCGTGCGCTTGCGGATTCTTCTGCTTACGCTAAGAAATACCAACAAGCATTTCTGGCGTCGTTGCCGGGGATGGATCGTAAGGTCCATTCTTAGTAACGACGTTAGTAAGTGTCAACAACGGGTTGCGCCGTGCTCGACGCCAGCAGTTCCCGTTCGGCCTCAACAACTCCGCAGCTGTCTACGCCCACCACCTCGACTAGCGCCATCAGGACCGGACGGTGGCGGACCAGGAGGAGCGTCCGGGCGTGCTCCTACGAGCCATCGCCGACCTGGAGATCATCTACCCCGCGCACGTCGACCGCGGCATCACACAAGTCGTCGAGCCACCCCGGCGAGCTACCGTCGGAGAATGGTGCCGCGAGCTGTGGTCCCAGCACGAGCTAGGGCGGCGCGACGTCAACGACTCCGACTCCGATGAGTACGACTACCACGACCCTGACCTCTGGGATCCCACCAGGGAGTGCTTCTAGCTCGAGGGGGACGTGAGCGATGCCGAGGACGACGGCGACGACGACGCAAGGCCGACGCTCAACCTCGAAGAGCCCGAAAACGTGGCTGCGACAGGAGGATCATGCGCTCAGGGGAGGGACGAACCCCCGGCCTCGGGTGCACCACCTCACCGCAATGACGACCAGGTGGCGCAGCTCGCGCAGCTGAGGGAAGCGATCGCCAAGGCCGAGGAGGAACGGCAACGCCTGCTGCAGCTCGAAAAAACTCTTATGCAGGAACCAGCCCAGCCTCGAGGCGCTAGAGCTCGAGGACAGGCTCGAGAGGTCCGCCGGCAGATCCTCGAGGTTGGGGCACCGGTGCGTCCTGAGGTGTGCTTCCCACGAGCCGGGCAGAACGTGGTGGCAGCCGCAATGCTGCTCCGCGATCTGCCCGCCATCTCCAACCCTGACGCCAGACGCATGCTCAGGGAAATGAAGGGCATCCTCGAGACAGCCGCTGTGCAGATGGCCGAGAGCTCGGCCTCGCGCCGGCGCGGGGTAGCCTTGGGGAAGCCAGCAGACACGCCCCGCGACGAACGCGAGATGTCCGTTCACCAGCAGGCCACCCCTCAAGCCAGGCCAGCCCAGGAGCGGGTCGCCGACAGCCGGCAAACCCTCGAGCCCCCGGGCCCCAGGGTCTTCAGCCGGGCCATCCGCAGCTCGACCCTTCCCGACCGCTTTCGACCACCGACCAACATCGTGAAGTATGACGGGGAGGTCGAGCCCAAGCTGTGGCTCTCCGACTCCCGCCTAGGCTGCCAACTGGGCGGAGCAAAGAGCGACGACCGTGTGATCATACGCCAACTCCCGCTTTACCTCTCGGACACCGCTCGCCGGTGGCTCGAGGGACTCCCGCCGGATCGGATCCATGACTGGGCTGACCTAGTCAGGGTCTTCGACGGGAATTTCAAGTTGACTTGCGTGCGCCCAGGCAACCCCTGGGATCTACAACGTTGCAGGCAGGCAGCGGACGAGCCCCTCCGCGACTTCGCTCGGCGATTCTCGAAGCAGCGCCTCGAGCTCCTCCACGTACCTGATGAGGATGTCATCTCGGCGTTCCTCGCAGGCACGACATGCCAAGAGCTAGTCCACGAGCTAGGGCGCTACCGTCCCATGACGGTCGAGGATCTGATGGATCGTGTCGCCAGCCTCGCCTCAGGCGACGAGGCGGTGGGGGCCTTCTTTGGCCGCCCCACGGACAGAGGCAAAGGTCAGAGGGCAAAGCGCGACGCCAATGACGACGATGACGATGAAGAAGTGCTCATGGGCGCCCGCCGCAGACGAGCTGGCTAAGTTGGCACTGACGCACGGCACCGTCCCACCAGATGTCTTCTCGAGGGACATTTTCGAGGCGTCCGACAAAATCGGCCCGGAGGCTGGCCCTTCGGTGCCACCCCTCGAGCCGGACACGGGCCTCGGCCTTCGGTGCCACCCCTCGAGCCGGACACGGGCCTCGACCTTCGGTGCCACCCCTCGAGCCGGGCACGGAGACTCGACGGCCCCTCGACGCCACCCCTCGAGCCTGACGCGGAGACTCGGCCTTCAGCGCCGCACCTCGACTGGAGGACGCCCTCCCTCGACTGTCTGCAAGCTCTACGACGATCAAGGCAGAATCCTGGCAAACGCGTGGAACATCTCTCAGCTACGTCGCTTCTACACTTAAGGGCCTCGAGGCCTAGCATACTCTGTCGCTTTGTACAAACATGTCAAAATGAATGAACAAACTCGTGCATTGTCTTTCATTTTGCTTAGCATCTTAAGGTAGCCTCGACTCTGCTCTGCTCAGGGTCGAGCCTCCCTCGGGGGCTGACAAGGGGGTAACCACCCCCCAGACTCCGGAAAAAATGCGTGTTTTCTTTTCAAAAATTCGACCCTCGTCTCGACTCGCGCCTCGAGTGAACTAGCGACGTCTAAATCCTAAAATACCTCGAGCCTCCAAGGGTCGGGAGGCGTCGACGTAGACGGCCGTCTACGCCCCCGAACTACGGTACCCTACCTATGCCTCCCCTCGAGGGGCTCGCGACGTATCGAAGGAACACAGACTAAGCTAGCAGAAGCTCGAGCTTGCAACAAAGAGAAGTTGTCAAACGCATTTGAAAAGAAAACAACTCTTTTCATAAACAAGTCATATATACATTCAGGTCTCGACGTACCCTCATTCATGTCATAAAATTCTTACAAGGGCCTCGACGCCCAAATTTGGCACGCAGGCCTCAGTCCTCGTCGGTCCGGTACTCCTCCCCGAGGTCCACTACGGCGGGCTCAACCTCGACGCCCGAGCTAGAGGGAGGAGAGCCCTCGACACTGCTACTGGCGTCAGGAGGCAGCACGTCCTCCTCGAAGATCTTCGCGAGCGACGTCCCCAGCCTCTCCATCTTCTCCAAGATTTTGTCGACACGGCGGTTGTTCCACTCCTCGTCCTTCCCCTCGATCTCGATGAAGTCGTTGGCGACAACGTGGACCGGGAAGCGGAAGCCGGAGCGGACAACCGCGAGTGTCTGCTTGACGCCATGGTGGAGAGCTTGCCGGACACGGTCCCGCGCGGCTGCGTCGAGGAAGCACAAGGCGTCGACCAAGGCGTCGCCTCGGGCCACTGCACCTTCTGCCGAAGCCACAGGAGGAGCACCCCACATGGAGCCAAGACGGTCGAGGGAAGCATGAGCCCGCTCCGCCACCATCGTCTCATCTTGGAGTTGGTCCAAGAGAGCCTGGTTCGTCCCGCGGAGCTCCTTGACCGTCTCCTCGACTCCTGCACAACAAACGAGGAAGAGTGAGACTGCGGCGTAACAAAAAACTTCAAAGACCCAAATAAGGACAAGGTGTGAGCCTCACCATCGCAATGTTGCCCCAAGGCGGCGAGGTCGCTGGTAAGGCCCTCAGCGCGCTGCTCGAGCCTGCGCTTCTCGGCCAGCATGAGGAGCTTCTCGGATCTAAGCTCCTTGATCAGCCTGCCAGCCTCCACGAGGGCCAGATCCTTTCGGATCACCTCCTGCCGCGCCGCCCCGTCGGCAGCTCGGGCGGTGGCGACACCGCTCTCGGCGTCCTCGGCCTCTTTTCTCGCTGCCTCCGCTATGGTTCGGGCGGTGGCGGCCTCGCCACGGGCGTCAGCGGCCTCCTGCTTCGCCGCCTCAGCTTCAGCCCAGGCGGAGGTGGCCTCGCTTCGGGCGTCCGCGGCCTCTTTCCTCGACGCCTCGAGAGCGGCGGCGGCCTCCTCCTTGGATCGAGCGGCCTCACCTCGAGCCGCCCGGACCTCCGCCTCCGCCTCGTTGAGCCGGCTCGCCATTTTGGGCGTTCCGGCTCAGCTCAGCGCGGAGATCTTGAAGCTCCGCCTCAGCCCTCGCGAGGGCGGCCGACACCTGTGCGGACCGGCCCGCCTCCTCGGAGCAGGACCGCTCCGCCTCCGCCATAAGCTCGGCCACCTCCCGGAAGATGGACTGCACCTCGCGCGGGGCCCCCCGCTGGACCGGTTGCTCGACGGAGACCATGGCGAGGGGCGGGCTCGGCGCGTCGGGAAACGGCCATACTGGTCGGTCAAGCTCGATGTCGGGCAGGTCCTCTTCCGCCCCGAGCTGCCCCGACTGCGGCCCGCCGCCCAACGACACGAGCCCCGGCTCTTCCCTGGCCGGGCCCTCCGGCGCCTTGTCAGCGCTAGCCGGCGCCTCGGACGCCTCCACCATCATCGAGCCCGCGGCGAGGAGCGGCCCCTGCTCCAGCTCGTTCAGGAGGTCCTCCACCGTCGGCTCCTCCTCCGCCAACGCCTCTCCCCCCTTTCCCTCTTCCGCAGCCTGGCTCGTGTTGGTCGAAGCCTCGAGGGGCGCAGTCTCCTCGGCCCCAGACACCGGCGGGGCCGTGCTCGCCCCAGGCGCTTCCCCCGGAACAGCCGTCGTGGTGGAGGGAAGGGTGGCGCTCCCAACTGGCGCCATCATGGGAGGAGGAGGAGGGGGAGGAGACAGCGCTTCAGTGGGTGTGGTAGTGGCGGGCTTGATGCCATGAGCTGTGACCCCTGCAATACGAGATGACAGTGATATCAGAACCAGGAAGAGTGCCTCGACCCCTGCGGTCGATGGCGATGGCCTCACCAAAATCTGCGATGATCATCTGGCCTCCTCGAGCCATGGCATCTCGAGCCTTCTCCAGCCAAGCGGCTTCTCTAGCGAAGGAAGGTGCCATACCTCGAGGTGCTTGTGCCTCGACGGGGCTCGAGGTCTTGGCCCGCTTGGACGAAGCGAGGTCCACCTCCTGGTAGGAGCGCTTCCCCCTAAGATACCAGAGATGGCATGCGTCATCAAAAGTAAAGAGATAAAACCCCACTACAGACGAGACCCAAAGCGGCGGCTGGGCTTCTTCCCGGATTCACCGGACCCACTCGGGGGCTTCGAGCCCACCCCACGGCTCGAGCCCTGCGCCTGGGCCGTCTCCGCTGGGCTGGGATGGGGGGAGGGCTCCCGATGCCTCCCATGGCTCGACCTCGAGGGAGAGCCCTCCTTCCGCCCCACATCATGGGAGGGCGACCGTGCCCCCCTCGTACTGTCGTCGTGGCGCCTGCCCCGGCGCGGGCTCCGGGACCTGCTCCGGCGCTCACGCTGGCAGTCGCGCCCTCCTGCATCCGCTTCTGTGTCCCGGCGGCGGTGCGGCGATGGACTCCGGGGACGCTCACGCCCCTGGTCACGAGACGCCCGGGGGCTCCCTCCCCGACGGTCAAGATGGCGGGGGCTCGACGCCCTCTCGTGCTGACCGCTCCTCCACGGGCTCGACGGCGCCCTTGACGGCTCACGACGGTCAAGCCCGGAGTCCTTCTCGACCTGTCGGCCGCTTCTCGAGGGCCGGCTCCTCTCGAGACCCCCCGCCTGGGTCGACACGGCCGTGGTCTCCATCTACGCCGCGGTGATAGCGCTCCTGGTCCGTGGCTTCTTCGCGACAGCCGGCGCGACCGACGCGGAGCTCGACGTGCCCTGAGCCCCCGACAAGGCGGGGCCTAATGCCGCCTTCCGCGGCTGCGTCCCGCGCGATCCCCTCGCCGAGGGGACCTCTAGGATATCCTCTTGCACAGAGGAGTGGTCAGCCGAGACGTCGACGACCCCCGCGCGCCTCAAACGCGCGTCCATCCCCTCGTCGTCACTCTCGTCATCATCATCGTCCTCCTCCTCCGAGCTCGAGGAGCTGAGCTCGGGGGACTCATCCCCAGGCCGCCGGTTGCGACGAGCCTTCACCAGCCTCTGCTCCCGAGCCGATCGACGCAAGTTTTTGTTTTTCTCTTTCTTCTTTCTGGCATCCTTTCTCTCTTTGTCTTTTTGAGCAGAGAGGTGCCTCACCTGTGTTTCCGCGGCGTCCTCCCTCACCGGAGGCCTCGACGCGCGACAAGTAAACGCCCCTTGCGAGGAAGAAGAAGCTCTAATGAGAAAAACTACGAGGAGAACGAACAAGGTTCGAAGAAAGGAAGAGGAGGAGGGGGCTCGAGACAGCCTAACTCGAGGGTGGCTCACCAGGTCGAGGCACCCCTCGTCGGGTGCCATGGTGATCAGGTCGGCCTCCTCTGGGCGGAACGTCCCCTGAACGGTGAGCGTCACCCGGGAGGTAGCCTCATTCCGGGGCAGCCTCTCCTCGGCCATCCTCGATTGGCTTAGCGCCTCGGGCGAGGCGTTTGGCCCCATCTCGAACATCAGAAGGGAGCGATCCGCCAGAGGAAGGACCCTCCGCTGGTGGAACGCCCAAATGACCGCCTGGACGGTCAGTTTCTTGTCCTCCACCAGCGTCCGCATCGTGCTCATCAGCGGCAACAGGTGGCGCTGCCTGTCCGCCGCGACGCCCCAGTTCCACTTCTCCGGGCGCTGGGTGATGACCCTGCCGGTGTACTGCAGAAGGAGCCCGCCCTCGTTCCGCAGGTAGAACCGGTGGTCGTCCCACCCCGCCTGGTTAGTGGAAAGCTTGTAGCGGAGGTAGTCGCGGGGGACGTTGGCCGACGAGGGCCCGGTCCTCGCGGTGATAGTGAGGTAGCCCACGCGCGCGAGCCTCCTCCCGCTCGGCTTCGCGGCCTTGTGGAAGAGCTCGCCCCGGAAGAAGTGGGCGAACATCTCCCAGTGTGGCTCAATCTTCAAGTACCCCTCACACACGGCAGCGTAGATGGCGGCGTGCGAGATGGAGTTGGGGGAGAAGTGCTGCAGCTCCACCTCGAAGTGGTGGGCTAGCCCCCGCATGAAGCGGCTCGGCGGGACGCCGAGCCCCATACGGTGGTAACGCGTGAAGCTCACCACGTACCCCTCCGGTGGGTGTGGCTCCCGGTGGCCCGCCGACGGGAGAATCCACCACGCAGGCCCCCCCTGCGGGTTGGGACGGAGAAGCCCCCGCTCCACCAACGTTTCCAGCTACTGCTGCGTCACCTTCGTCGGACTCCAGTCCTCGGCCGACAACACTTGGGCAGCCATGGCGGTCACGGCGCGGACCTGAGTGGCGGACGGACGGCCGGAAGATTCCCAATCGACTAGCTCGAGGGAGAGGGCGTGTGAAGGCTGCGGCGGCGGTGAAGGCAAAGGCAAAGTAAAGGATTCCTTTCCCCCTCTTTCGATATTTATAAGGGAAAACCCCAACGGGCGGGGTCTCCCACGACGCAAAAAAATAACCGCATGGCATTTAATGCGCCCACCTAACCGCGTCTTGAGACGGATGCAGGGTACACGCGGCAGCTCCCCATTCGCTCTACTACCCGGGCCCGCCGCGACCGTCGCTCCGGCTTCGCGTCCGCCGCCCTCCCTGACGATTTCTGCCTAAAAAGGCGCGCCCAACGGGCAGAAGGATTCCCAGACGACGGAGGCTTCTTCACGAAGGTAAAAACAGGCCCCGACCCTAAGTCTCGAAGCAGCGAAGGCTGGCCCTCGAAAAGGGTTCGACAGCCAGCTTCGAGCACCCGAGTCAGGGACACCAAGGGGTGCCATTCGCGGCATCACTTGAGGGCCAAGCCCTCGAGGCCCCTCACGTGTATCCAAGGCGGGGAGCTTGACATGCAGTGAGATCCCCTCGGAGGGAGGCATCGAGCCACCGGGTCCTATCGAATGGACCCAACACTCCTGCAGACTGAGCACCCATGCTTTATGAGACCGCCTCCGGGCCACAGTCGACCCCTATTGAACGGGGCACGAGCTCTCACTTGGATTCCCCGTTACCAGCTCACCGGGAACCTCGGTACTCGCCCACTCGGGGTAGTACGAGGCATCCCCCCTCACATCCGATCGAAAGGACTCGCGGGATGACAAGCCAGGGCAATCGTCATGCCGGACAGCTCGAGGAGCCGGCCAGTCGGTTCAGCCTGGCACCCCTCGACGAAAGAGGGTCTAAAAACTCAGACAGTTACGACTAATCTCTTTTCTTTGTGTGAACATGAGATTTACAGGCCTCGGGCGAACGCTCGTCCTCCGTCTCGCCTGAGCCCTCAAGGCCAGGCCTCGGACGAACGCTCGTTCTCCGTCTCGCCCGAGCCCTCCGAGCCAAGCCTCGGACGGAGTCTCCCACGACAATGGAAAGGTAACCGCAAACATTTAATGTGACTACCGAACCGCATCTCGAGCCTGTTGACAGGTACACACGGCGCCACGATCTCCGCTCCCCGACGATTTCCGCCTAAAAGGCGCGCCCACTGGGCAGAAGGTTTCCAAGTGACGGAGGCTTCTTCAGGAAGGCAAGAATGGGCCCCGGCCCTAAGTCTCGAAGCAGCGAAGGCTGGACCTCGAAGAGGGTTCGACAGCCAGATTCGAGCACCCGAGTCAGGGACACCAAGGGGCGCCATTCGCGGCATCACTCAAGGGCCAAACCCTCGAGGCCCCTCACGTGAATCCAAGGCGGGGAGCTTGACATGCAGTGAGATCCCTTCGGAGGAAGGCATCGAGCCACCGGGACCTGTCGAATGAACCCGGCGCTCCTGCAGGCTGAGCACCCACGCTTTATGAGACTGCCTCCGAGCCACAGTCGACCCCTATCGAACGGGGCACGAGGTCTCACTTGGATTCCCCGTTATCAGCTCACCGGGAACCTCGATACTTGCCCGCTCGTGGTAGTACGAGGCATCCCCCCTCGCATCCGATCGAAAGGACTCGCGGGATGACAAGCCAGGGCAACAGGCGTGCCGGACAGCTCGAAGAGCCGGCCGGCCGGTTCAGCCTGGCACCCCTCGACGAAAGAGGGTCTAAAAAACTCAGGGGCTCGACACCCCCGAACCTAAAAATTGCAACTAGCACTCGCAAAAAGCCCACGAGGGAGTTCTAACCACTCCCCCGTGGCCTCGGGGGCTACACCCGCGGGTGTCGCTCGCACGACACCCACGGAATCAAATCGACAAAACCCTCGAGACCAGTTAGCTAACCATCGAGATCCCAGTCGGGAGCCCCTGCTCGAATGCAAGCACTCGAACAAGGGCTCGGGGGCTACTGTCGGGGGAACGCCAAAGGGGTACCCCCAATCAATGCAAAACGAATAAAGAGACCTGTCTCGCCCGAGCCCTCCAAGCCAGGCCTCGGGCGAACGCTCGCTCTCCGTCTCGCCCGAGCCCTCCGAGCCAGGCCTCGGGCGAACGCTCGCTCTCCGTCTCGCCTGAGCCCTCCAAGCCAGGCCTCGGGCGAACGCTCGTTTTCCGTCTCGCCCGAGCCCTCCAAGCCAGGCCTCGGGCGAACGCTCGCTCTCCGTCTCGCCCGAGCCCTCCAAGCCAGGCCTCGGGCGAATGCTCGTTTTCCGTCTCGCCCGAGCCCTCCAAGCCAGGCCTCGGGCAAACGCTCGTCTTCCGTCTCGCCCGAGCCCTCCAAGCCAGGCCTCGGGAGAACGCTCGTCTTCCGTCTCGCCCGAGCCCTCCAAGCCAGGCCTCGGGCGAACGCTCGTTCTCCGTCTCGCCCGAGTCCTCCGTGTCAGGCCTCGGGCAAGCGCTCCACTACACCTCGAGACCCCACGCGGGGACCTCGAGCCCCTCTGCCACAGCAGCCTATCCCTCAAGACGCTTCACGCCTCCCTCGAGCGGCACGGACACCGACAGCTAGCCCCATACCACGCATTCAATGCATTCACCAACTCCGGTCACATCCTCTGGTACACAGCATGTGCCACAGTGGCCGGAGTCAGAGTCAAACCTCGTTTTCACCATAAGCATGGGCTAAAGGGCGCCAGTACAGCACTGTTCGGCCATACCCCGCACTGTAGCACCCTCGAGCCACCTCTCGAGGCCTGGGATCCCGCTGAACGCCCAGGCGTTCCGGGACTCGCCCATACCTGCGGAGGCTCGAGCCCCCCGTAGGCGCTACCTCGAGGCCAGCTCTGCGCCCCTCGAGCCCTAACTACTCTCACGCTATTGGAGGACAGGTACCCCAAGACCCGGAGGGACCTCGCCGCGTCCTGTACGCTCCGGGATGGGCGCTGTACGGCTTCCACCTCGCCACGCCTCCACGTCCGCGCCCGGGATGGAGGCCACGCCCCAAGGACTCCTCAACAGCGACGCCCACGTCGGCTACAATGTCTTCGACAAGACAGGGTTCCTACCCTACTTCGTATTGGGCACAGTACGCCCTGATACCTGTAATACCCTTGTGTAACCCTGGCCTCCCCTTGCTCTATAAAAGGGGACACCAGGGCCCTCATTCCGCCGGTTACAAACACGTTAGAACGCCATACACCCACACACTCAGGTCCGGACTCCGGTCCACGCTCACTGAGCTTGTATTCGCCCCTGTACAAGCAATTAGGTGCAAGTAATACAAGAACATCCTCCCCCACTGGACGTAGGGCCTTCTTTGCCCGAACCAGGATAAATCCTTGTGTCATCTTGCATCACCATCCAGGAAGAGAGCACGCGATCATATTACTCGTTGGTGTCATACCCCCGGTTTCGAAACACCGACAACATGCAGTGAGATCCCCTCAGAGGGAGGCATCGAGCCACCGGGTCCTATCGAATGGACCCGGCACTCCTGCAGACTGAGCGCCCATGCTTTATGAGATCGCCTCCGGGCTACAGTCGACCCTATCGAACGGGGCACGAGGTCTCACTTGGATCCCCCGTTACCAGCTCACCGGGAACCTCGATACTCGCCCGCTCGTGGTAGTACGAGGCATCCCCCCTCGCATCCGACCGAAAGGACTCGCGGGATGACAAGCCGGGGCAACTGGCGTACCGGACAGCTCGAAGTGCCGGCCGGTCGGTTCAGCCTGGCACCCCTCGACGAAAGATGGTCAAATAACTCGGGAGCTCGACACTCCCAAACATAAAAAACGTAATTAACACTCACACTCGCACACATGAAAAGCCCATGAGGAAGTCCTAACCACTCCCCCGTGGCCTCGGGGGCTACACCCGCGGGTGTCGCTCGCGCGACACCCGCGGAACCGACACAGCCAAACCCTCGAGACCCAAATCGAGAGCCCCTGCTCAAGTGCAAGCACCCAAACAAGGGCTCGGGGGCTACTGTTGGGGGCCCACAAAAGGGGTACCCCCAATCAACGCAAAACAAATAAGGTTAAACCTAGAACACCAATTAATAGTAAACCCAGCTGGCCTAAACCACCCAAAAACCAACCTGTCAAAGCCCACAACGCCGGCCCACCACGGGGAAGCCTAAGCCCGCCAAAGCCACTCAAACCGTCTCGTGGTAGCCTGCCTCTCGAGCCCTGGCACAAGGGGTTCGAGTCCGCCACAACCATACACCACCCCTCGAGACCCTATACGGGGACCTCGAGCCTCACTAACCCGACTGCCTATCCTTCGAAGACACTTCACGCCCCCTCGAACAACGTCGGGCATCGGGTGCCAATCCCACACTGAACATTTAATGCGCTCACCTACTTCGGTCACGTCCTCTGGTACACAGCACGCACCACAGTGAACCGAAGTCGGAGTCAAACCTCCTTTTTACCATAAGCATGGGCAAAAAGGCACAAGTACAGCACTGTTCGACCATACCCTGCACTGTGGCACACTCCGGTCACATCTCGAGACCCGGATTCCCGCCGTATGACCAGGTTCCCCGGAACTCGCCCATACCTGCGGAGCTCGAGCCTCCCGCAGGCGCCGCCTCGAGGCCGGCTCTGCGCCCCTTGAGCCCTAATTGCTGTCATATGATTGGAGGGCAGGTACCCCAAGACCCGGAAGGACACGTACTGTCCCGTCCTGTACGAGCCGGAATGGGCGCTGCACAACCTCCACGTCGCCACGTCTACACACGGGATGGAGGCCACGCCTCAAGGACACTCCAACAGTTCCTCCACGTCAGCTCCAGTGGCCCGGACAAGACAGAGTTCCTACCCTCCGTCGCATTAGGCACCGTACGCCCAGGCTCCTGTATCATCCCCTATGTAACCCTGGCCTCCTCTTGCTCTATAAAAGAGGATACCGGGGCCCTTCTCGCACATGTTCGAGCACACGTACGCCGCACATACTCGCACACGAGTCCGGACTTCGGTCCACGCTCCTTGAGCTTGTATTCGCCCATGTACAAGCACTTCGGTGCAAGTAATACAAGAATCTCCTCCCCCCGCTGGATGTAGGGCCTTCTTTGCCCGAACCAGGATAAATCTTGTGTCATCTTGCATCACCATCCAGGAAGAGAGCACGCGATCATATTACTAGTTGGTGTTATACCCCGGGGTAGAAACACCGACATTTAGCCATTCCTATTTAGTTTCTAATTAACTTTAATAAATTCTGGAAAATTTAAATCAGGGTGTTATATTGGAGTATTAAATGTAGACTAAGAAAATAACTAATTACACAGATTGCGTGTAATTTGCGAGATAATTTTTTAAGCCTAACAAATTCATTTTTGACAATGTTGTGCTGCAGTAAACATGTGCTAACGATGAATTAATTAGTCTTAATAAATTCGTCTCACGGTTTCCAGACAAAATATATATATTTTTTTCTTATTAGTCTATTTTTAATAAACTAAATTATTACCGGAACATCAATGTGATACGAAAAAACTTTTCATACCCCTAAGGATTCAATTCGTAAGCTTTCACTCTTGTTTTGTGAGAGGCAAGGCGGGGCTAACGTCCAGTTTCGTCTCTGAGAATCTTCACCATTGCTTGAGGAGAGATCAATAAAAAATAAAGACAAGAAAATGCAATTGTCTATGTTGTCTAGATGTGATTATATTGAAACTTCATCATCACTTGGTTCGTTGACTTCACATGTATTTTCTATAATTTTATTTATCCTAAATATTTTAACTTGTATATTTTATACTTAACGATCGCGACGTCTTGTGGGATGAGAGATATTAAGACTATCTTTATTTTTTACTATGCCATACCTTGATTTTTTTTATCCACCACTATATTGTGATGTAAACGTAAGAGCGAGCTCACTTATTTTCTTTTCAATGGTCTTATCCTTGGGCATCATGTCCTCATCATATTGTTGTAACCACAAAACTCTTATTCCATCGACGCAAGAGAGCAAACATGAAAAGCTAATGTCCAAGTAGTAGCTAGAAACATAAGATATATAAGACAGCTTGCCAGACATTAGATATTATAACATCAGCACGACGATATATTCCGCCACCTAAGTACCTTATGGTTGACTAGCCTATAGAAAGTACTCTCCGAAATGTAATAATAAGTACATATGTACTATTATTGTGGTGGCTATACAGTGGTCGGATGCGTACGTGCTTATGTAGAACACTGGATAGGAACGTTAGTTGCCAAATATTAAGGTCATAAGCACTAATCCCATTATCATTATACAGCGCTCATATTAATATGTATTAGATGTGAGAGATAACAATTTCTTTAGACAATCAACAATTGGGTTAGGTGGGGTCGAATGAATATACAATATGATGTTTCAATATCTAATCTCTTGCAAGCTGTCCAATTGTCGTATATATAGAGAGAGAGAGTTATGATCGAACTTTGCAACAAGAGAACCTTTTGACACCTTTAAAACTTTATCTCCACCAGAACACCGGTACCCTTTACCATCAAGAGTATTCACAGAAATAAGATTCTTGCTCATGCTTGGAATATGCCTCACGTAAGTCAAAGTACTGACAATGCCATTATGCATCTTAATCCGAATAGATCCAATGCCAACAATATCACGTGAACTGTCATCACCCAATCTAATAGAACCTCCACCTTAGAGAGAATCATAGATGACAAACCAATATCTATTAATACATATATGAAAAGGAGCAGCGGAATCAAGAAATAATAACAATAACCAGAAAAAAAATAATATGCGGAAAATCTAAGTACACTCTGTGTGCATGAAATAATAAATCAGCAGCCTGTGTACACATATGTGTACGATTAGCAAAAACAGTTGCGGAATAACTCTTCTTTTTTTATCAGGTACAAATTGGACGCACACAACCCACACACACGCCACACTCACACACACGCGTGCGCGTCCGTACACACGCAAATAGAGATTGGGAAGCTCGCCTCCAGTGCGCGAGAAACGCGCAGTACCAGCGCGTCCGTACACACACAAATAGAGATTGGGAAGCTCGCCTCCAGTGCGCGAGAAACGCGCAGTACCACCGAACGCGCACGCGTGCCTGTACCTGCAAAATCTGGAAAAAAAACAGAGAAAAGGTGCGACACCAGGGTTCGAACCCTGGTGGATAGCGTCCCACCGGACTGTCCTACCATCGGACCACAGGCCCTTTCGCTGCGGAATAACTCTTCTGGTACAACCTTTCGTGTGCACAAAGAAAACAAACTTGAAAATTTCCAACACACCTCACACGGGAGCACACAGGGCACTGGTCCTTGCAGCCCTGGATCTGTGTGCGCAAGCAGGATTATTCTTCTCTGGAACTCGCACAACAGCACCACGCTTGCCTCAGGTCGCGTGCAGCAATGACGTGGACAACAATATATTACCTCCGTATCGCATTTAGATGACGTTTAGGACATCGACACGGTCTTCAAAGTACAACTTTGACCACTTGTATTTTTAAAAATATTTGTTGTAAAATGGTATACGTATACTTTTATGAAAGTATTTTTCAAGACAAATTTATTTGTATGATTTTTATATTTCTAAACTCAATAATTTAAAAGTGATTCATGATTTATATTCCCAATGTTTGACTCAAACCTTGTCCAAAACGTTATCTAAAAGCGATACGGAGGGAGTATAGCTTGAACTATCTCCACGGGACAGCCGATGTCGTAATAAGGTCATCCGTAATGGTCGTCAAATAGCTAGTTAGTTTTATTGGCTCTCAATAGCACTTTACAAATAGCTAGCGAGATGACATATAAAAATAATAAAAAAGTAGCACTCTTATTAGCTATCGAGGAGTGTCGCTAGCTATTTGATCTCTCTCCTCGATAGCCAATAAGAGTGCTACTTTTGTAAGTTGACTTATCAAAATAGTATTTATTTATATGTTTCATCTAGCTAGCTATTTGTAAGTTGTCATTGAGAGCCAATAGCATTCTTCTTAGAGACCAAATAGCTAGCGATTTGAACACCACCGCGGACGCCCTAAGGCTTAATATTAATGGGGTCGATGATGTTGTCCACCAAATAGGGTGCATTCTCCTCCCTTTTGTCAAGCGGGGTTGATCCATAGCTACTCCGAGCCCTGACCAATGGGTTCATGGTAGTTAGATTTGCATCGCCAGTTGTGATCGGTCCCATTGCAGACATCATTGCTTCGTACTGTGTCATTCTTTCTTCCATTCCCTTCAGCGCGCGTTTGTTCGTATTGTGCTTGTAGTGCTGCTTTTTGCTCCTCCTGCGCCTATGATAGGACTCATCATCATCCTCAAATGCTACTTTCCAAGGAACAACACTTGCTCCTCCTTGTGTGACCATAGTGTTGGGGTTTCCGAGAAGTTGGGTGAGCACGTACATACTCCTTCTCCACGTCAGACTGGCGCGACCCTTGTCTCTCACCTCTTGAGTTATTGAGGACACCCTCTGGATGACATGATCGGTCGTCACCGACTCGCTTGGGCCTGAAACGGTCCCTTCAACATTACAGTATGCCCCCCTTGCAAGAAGGTATTATACCAATCTAATCTACCAGTCAACTGTCTCCGGTGTAACCCCTTGCTGTTGCATGTCCTCAAGTTGCTTCTCCCATTTAGGCAAATGTCTAATGTAGCCTCGCGAGCCTAGCCGGTGATGATCTGTGGCCTTTAGCACATTCACCTTATTCTTAGCCTTGAAAGTCTTGAACGCCTGAGACTAACCGCAGCGGCTTCCCCTAAAACTTCCTGCAGGATGCTTTTAGCGTAAAAAAACGCTACAGCGGGTACGCGATCGCTATACTGTATGCTCCAGGACCGTCTCTCGTCCGCCACATTTACCGGGATACAGAATGTACGCTACCGCGCACGGGGCCTGCGACTCGCGCCTCTCACCGTTCGCTGCTTGCCGCGTGGCACTGGGAGTTAGCGGCTATATTATATCTCAGGTGAGGCTTACTTTTTCAATAAACTAAAAAATGTTATATCTCATGAACCAAAAAAACTCAAATTAAATTCCGATTGCATTATTAAATTCGTTACAATTAATTCTTTAAAACTAGATCTCTCATTGATATATTTAGATAAAGGGACAAGTGGGCCCACAGTGGATAGATGATGATATAGAGGATGGATGGATGCGGGAGAAATGAGTATAGAGTAGAGAATCTTGATGACCAGACAGTATAAAAGATAAAAATAGAGGAACATGAGTACGGATAGTCTGACACATGGTATGTTTGGCGTGTTCTCCTTGACTTTTGGATCATCATAGCCACGTGGAAAAGTGAAATATTCTTTTACCTTCTCCCCGACATCGTCCTTAAGATCGACTTTCAGGCACCGTCCACGGGTTATCCTCTTTCCCGTTTCACTTTCTGTATTTCAACAGGATGAAGTCCCGTACAAGCGTCCTGATGACACTCTTGTATGGGCCCAACGCTTTGAGAGTGATAAGACTCACCGACTTGGTCAAACTCATCCATGTGCCAGTGTGTCATACTTGCAGGAAGCCTTGTCTTGCCTCGCTTGGTCCTTGAGCTATGCGAACCACTGTAGAGGATGGATGGATGCACGAGAAATGAGTATAGAGTAGAGAATCTTGATGACCAGACAGTATAAAAGATGAAAATAGAGGAACATGAGTACGGATAGTCTGACACATGGTATGTTTGGCGTGTTCTCCTTGACTTTTGGATCATCATAGCCACGTGGAAAAGTGAAATATTCTTTTACCTTCTCCCAGACATCGTCCTTAAGATCGACTTTCAGGCACCGTCCACGGGTTATCCTCTTTCCCGTTTCACTTTCTGTATTTCAACAGGATGAAGTCTCGTACAAGCGTCCTGATGACAACCTGTTTCGTTTCTGATTCGCATTGTTGAGTTTGTGTCCGTGGTCGAGTCGTATTGCTGGTTTAGGTTGGGTTCGTCGTCGTAGTTCAACGTGCCCGTTGCTGTTTCTTTGTTTCCGCCGCTATCCCATCCACCGTTCCCAAACAACAAGTCGAAGCCACCACATTACTCGACTTGCCTCGCTAGCCGCTTTGTGTAACTTCTCGCTGCTGTGCAACCCTAGATAGGTTGCCAACCGCCCTAATTTTTGCCTGCATCGCAGCCCTCCTTACATCATCTGGCGTATACCTACTGCTGTTAGTCACAAGGACGTTTGATCTTGTGATCGCTGTTAGAGTTTAGGGTCGCTTTGCCCTAACTGCCGCTGCCGAGTTGCCCTTACTGCCGTTTTCATGTTGTGCCTCCAGAAGACGTAACTTGAGATACCTTCAGTAAAACAGGCATAACTTTTCGCTCGTTTGTCCGAAAAATCTGATTTTTTTTTGTGGAGCTTCTTGACACCGTTTGCTCTGATAAATACAGTGTGTGTTTCTGAGGCCTTTAAGCTTGCTCATGCATGTCGCACGTAATATATGATTTAAAGTATAAATAGACGTGTTAATCTCTTTTGATTGCTTTATTATGGCTGCAACAATCCTGTTCGATCCCCACTGTTAGAGTCACTTAGATTCAGACGTCGTCGGTTAACAGTTTGTTTGTTATGAGTCATCTGTGGTCTGTATGAGTGGTTTAGATGGTTGAATTGATACATGTTGTAACCTTCATTTTCATATGGTCTTGATACATTATGCTTGTTCTTGTCCTGGTTCTTTTCTCCTATATCATGATCTATCTTCTACACACTCTGATTGGCTTTAACTGAACTATCACGTATATCAGAAACTACCGATTGTTTGAAAATTACACGATCATGCAAGTCATCGATTGTCTAGTTGATGCCCTTTGAGATTGGCTGTTTAGGCCACACATTTGGAACTGTCTGAAGTAACCCCGACATGTTCCACCTTAAATTACTAATCCACTTTATTTCTTGTTAATTGCAAGATCAAATTGACTGACATGCTTAGGACCGATCAAGTCAGGACCGATCGGCTGAAGAAGTCACACGGATCGAAGAATCACTCTGCTTCGGTCTCCGACTGCAGCGTGCTTGCTTGTGGATTTTTCGCACCAACACCTCCTTTTTGGTAGAAAATTGGCGGGTTAAAATGGTCGTTAAGGACTGCCAACAACCTGTTGTCAACAACAACCACCACTATAGGAGGTCCAGGCTTTGCCGAGTGCTGGAAGCACTCGGCGAAGGCCCTTTCGCACTCGGCGAAGCCTTCGCCGAGTGCCGCACTCGGCGAAGGGCACTCGGCGAAGAATATAACGGCAAAGATTTCTTTGCCGAGTGCTAAATATCGGGCACTCGGCAAAGGCTTCGCCGAGTGCCAGGTTAGCACTCGGCGAAGCAAACGGGAACCGTCACTTGACGGCCGCTTTGCCGAGTGCCTAGCGAGCTGGCACTCGGCAAAGAGGCCTCCTTTGCCGAGTGCCCCCGGCACTCGGCAAAGGGGGACCCTTTCCCGAGTGCCACGTGGGCCGACACTCGGTAAAGAGGCCCCCTTTGCCGAGTGCCACGTGTCCAGGCACTCGGCAAAGGGGACCTCTTTGCCGAGTGCCACGTCGGACGACACTCGGCAAAGGGGGCCTCTTTGCCGAGTGTCATGGTCAAGGCACTCGGCAAAGAGGCCGGCCTGGGCAAAATTTGCCCAGCTTTGCCGAGTGCCGTGGCCTCTTTGCCGAGTGTGGCACTCGGCAAAGCTGGGAAAAATTGAATTTTTTTTTCTGTTTTCATTTTCCTTGACAGAAAACATATCACATATCACACATCCATATTCCATTTCAGACAAATATCACATGCATATATATAACACATCCATATATCACATACATATCCATTTCAAACAAATATCACACGTTCAGTCTCCATGCATCACAAGCTCACAAGTTTATCACAAGTCCATCACAAGTTCACAAGTCCATCACATCCATCTCACAAGTCCATGACAAATCTAAGTCGGCCATCACTGCTCACCTTGGTGCTCAGATTGTGAAGAACCCCCACCTTGCCCCGCGTCCCACGACCCGCCCGAAGGACCACCTTGCCAACCTTGCCACCCAGGCGGCGGAGGTCCAGATGGCCACCCGGTGTAGTAGACAAGTTCACTCCCCTCCTCAGATTCGCCGCATACCCATCAGAGAACCTTAACGCCTGGATCCACTGTAGTACTTTCTTCCTATGGTCTCTTTTCAATATATAATCGGCCGGACCTCTTTTCCATTTCTTTTCCATCCTCTGGCATATACATATGTAAGCGAGTAATAAAACCAGCAATTGCATCTACACGGCGTTCCTACCATCTAATAGGTGAAGGATAGGTCCTAATCCCACCCGAGGATGCGCAGATGGGTTAGTTTCGATGTTCTACTCCTACCCGAGACAGAATTTCGGCAGCACCTCCTCGCTGTTCTCCTGATACACGTCCTGGCAGGGAGAGTGTGTATCCGGAGAACAACGGGGTGGTGCTGCCGAAACTCCGACTCCGACAAGAGCAGAACATGAAAACTAGCTCATCTACGCATCCGCGGGCTGTCCAAAATACGTGGACGATCCGAAAGAGATACGGTCGCAGATATGCAAAGGTCTGTATATCTAAGACTGTATCTCTTTCGAACGGGAGACGTCTAACTAGGTTACGCGACCTTTCCAGATACCTAAGGATACGAATAGAGGGGTTATACCTAAGGTGTCGGTGAGGTCAGGGTAGCGGGGCAGTGGTGAGTCGGGGCAGTGGCGAGACGACGCGGTGCAGGCAGACCCGCAACGCCGACAAAGACGATCGAGGTCCTCCTGCCAATAATAGAGCAATTGGTTAGTCTCGATTGAAAATTTCAGCAGCACCTCCCCTACACGGGGAGGTTCCCAAAACCTGCAAAAAAACATAGGCACGAAGGCCTACAAACACATATAAACCTTCGCGACAAGAACGTGCTCTAGCGACGATGACGGTGACGACCGAAACGGAGTCCTTCTCCTTCTTCTTCTCCTCTCTTCTCCTTCTCCTTCCCCTTCCCCTTCCCCTTCCCCTTCTCCATCTCCTCTCCTCTACTGGCCGCGACCGGGGGGCGCGGGCAGGCGGCTGGTGGGGGGCGGCGGCGGAGCGGCCGACGGCCGGGCGGACGGCGGCGCTGGACCGGGGACGGCGCGGACGGGGCGGCCGGCGCAGCCGAGGGAGGGGCGGGGGCGCCGCGGCGGCTGGCGGGGCGACGGCGGCCGGGCGCCGGGGCGGGCCGGCCGGGGGGAGGTCCAGGGGAGGGGCGGGGACGGCGGCGGGGCGGGCGGGCGGCGGCGGGCGGCCGAGGGAGGGCCGGGGGCGCCGCGGCGGCCGGGCGGGGCGCCGGCGGGTTGCGGGCGCCGGGGCGGGACGGCAGGGGGGAGGGCCGAGGGAGGGGCAGGGACGGCGGCGGGCGGGCGGGCGGGGCGGGGCGGCGACGGGTGGCCGGTGGAGGGGCAGGGACGGCGGGGGCGGGGGCGGGACGGCGGCGAGCGGGCTGGGCGGGCGTGGGGCGGCGGCGGCGTGCGAGCGTGTGTTAGTGTTGTGTGCGTGTGTGTGGCCGGTCGGATGGCCGTTTTGTATTTTTTTTCGAACGGCTTTGCCGAGTGCCAGATCCGGTGGCACTCGGCAAAGATAGGACCTTTGCCGAGTGGCACCAGATCTGGCTCTCGGCAAAGAGGGCCACGTGGCACACAATACCCGGCCAGGAGGGATGGCTTTGCCGAGTGCCAGCTGGCACGGCACTCGGCGACGATCCCCTCTTTGCCGAGTGCCTGCCACGTGGCACTCGGCAAAGTTTTTTTTTTGGATTTTGGACAACAAATTTTTTGTGGGTCATCCCCACAGTACAATGGCCAACATGTTCAAATTTGACAGTTTTTCAAAACTTTTTGTTTTTTTACTTTATTTCATTTTCTTGAATTTTTTCCGGAAGACGCAAGTTTGAACTGCGGGTGCGTCGAATAATGGATTTTCATGATTTAAAAATATTATTCTTGTTCTTAACCGTATGTTGAGGCCAAATCCAAAACCTGACCTGATGTTTCGATCAACGTGCTCACGGGGCAACGCCTCCAAATTACGTGCGGGTGGTTTTTTAATTATAGAAAATGTAAATGAATTCTGAAAATCGTGAAACTTGGCGAGATGTCGTTATATCTTATGCATATACTATGAAAAAAAATTGAGAAAATTTGGAGCACGTTGTCACGTACGACGCTCACAAACCTGCACATCTCAACCCGTGTAGGGGAGGTGCTGCTGAAATTTTCAATCGAGACTAACCAATTGCTCTATTATTGGCAGGAGGACCCCGATCGTCTTTGTCGGCGTTGTGGGTCTGCCTGCACCGCGTCGTCTCGCCACTGCCCCGACTCACCACTGCCCCGCTACCCTGACCTCACCGACACCTTAGGTATAACCCCTCTATTCGTATCCTTAGGTATCTGGAAAGGTCGCGTAACCTAGTTAGACGTCTCCCGTTCGAAAGAGATACAGTCTTAGATATACAGACCTTTGCATATCTGCGACCGTCTCTCTTTCGGATTGTCCACGTATTTTGGACAGCCCGTGGATGCGTAGATGAGCTAGTTTCCATGTTCTGCTCTTGTCGGAGTCGGAGTTTCGGCAGCACCACCCCGTTGTTCTCCGGATACACACTCTCCCTGCCAGGACGTGTATCAGGAGAACAGCGAGGAGGTGCTGCCGAAATTCTGTCTCGGGTAGGAGTAGAACATCGAAACTAACCCATCTGCGCATCCTCGGGTGGGATTAGGACCTATCCTTCACCTATTAGATGGTAGGAACGCCGTGTAGATGCAATTGCTGGTTTTATTACTCGCTTACATATGTATATGCCAGAGGATGGAAAAGAAATAGAAAAGAGGTCCGACCGATTATATATTGAAAAGAGACCATAGGAAGAAAGTACTACAGTGGATCCAGGCGTTAAGGTTCCCTGATGGGTATGCGGCGAATCTGAGGAGGGGAGTGAACTTGTCTACTACACCGGGTGGCCATCTGGACCTCCGCCGCCTGGGTGGCAAGGTTGGCAAGGTGGTCCTTCGGGCGGGTCATGGGACGCGGGGCAAGGTGGGGGTTCTTCACAATCTGAGCACCAAGGTGAGCAGTGATGGCCGACTTAGATTTGTCATGGACTTGTGAGATGGATGTGATGGACTTGTGAACTTGTGATGGACTTGTGATAAACTTGTGAGCTTGTGATGCATGGAGACTGAACGTGTGATATTTGTTTGAAATGGATATGTATGTGATATATGGATGTGTTATATATATGCATGTGATATTTGTCTGAAATGGAATATGGATGTGTGATATGTGATATGTTTTCTGTCAAGGAAAATGAAAACAGAAAAAAAAAATTCAATTTTTCCCAGCTTTGCCGAGTGCCACACTCGGCAAAGAGGCCACGGCACTCGGCAAAGCTGGGCAAATTTTGCCCAGGCCGGCCTCTTTGCCGAGTGCCTTGACCATGACACTCGGCAAAGAGGCCCCCTTTGCCGAGTGTCGTCCGACGTGGCACTCGGCAAAGAGGTCCCCTTTGCCGAGTGCCTGGACACGTGGCACTCGGCAAAGGGGGCCTCTTACCGAGTGCCGGCCCACGTGGCACTCGGCAAAGAGTCCCCCTTTGCCGAGTGTCGGCTCACGTGGCACTCGGCAAAGCGGCCGTCAAGTGACGGTTCCCGTTTGCTTCGCCGAGTGCTAACCTGGCACTCGGCGAAGCCTTTGCCGAGTGCCCGATATTTGGCACTCGGCAAAGAAATCTTTGCCGTTATATTCTTCGCCGAGTGCCCTTCGCCGAGTGCGGCACTCGGCGAAGGCTTCGCCGAGTGCGAAACGGCCTTCGCCGAGTGCTTCCAGCACTCGGCAAAGCCTGGACCTCCTGTAGTGGTGGTTGTTGTTGACAACAGGTTGTTGGCAGTCCTTAACGACCATTTTAACCCGCCAATTTTCTACCAAAAAGGAGGTGTTGGTGCGAAAAATCCACAAGCAAGCACACTGCAGTCGGAGACCGAAGCAGAGTGATTCTTCGATCCGTGTGAATTCTTCAGCCGATCGGTGCTGACTTGATCGGTCCTAAGCATGTCAGTCAATTTGATCTTGCAATTAACAAGAAATAAAGTGGATTAGTAATTTAAGGTGGAACATGTCGGGGTTACTTCAGACAGTTCCAAATGTGTGGCCTAAATAGCCAATCTCAAAGGGCATCAACTAGACAATCGATGACTTGCATGATCGTGTAATTTTCAAACAATCGGCAGTTTCTGATATACGTGATAGTTCAGTTAAAGCCAATCAGAGTGTGTAGAAGATAGATCATGATATAGGAGAAAAGAACCAGGACAAGAACAAGCATAATGTATCAAGACCATATGAAAATGAAGGTTACAACATGTATCAATTCAACCATCTAAACCACTCATACAGACCACAGATGACTCATAACAAACAAACTGTTAACCGACGACGTCTGAATCTAAGTGACTCTAACAGTGGGGATCGAACAGGATTGTTGCAGCCATAATAAAGCAATCAAAAGAGATTAACACGTCTATTTATACTTTAAATCATATGTTACGTGCGACATGCATGAGCAAGCTTAAAGGCCTCAGAAACACACACTGTATTTATCAGAGCAAACGGTGTCAAGAAGCTCCACAAAAAAATTCAGATTTTTCGGACAAACGAGCGAAAAGTTATGCCTGTTTTACTGAAGGTATCTCAAGTTACGTCTTCTGGAGGCACAACACGAAAACGGCAGTAAGGGCAACTCGGCAGCGGCAGTTAGGGCAAAGCGACCCTAAACTCTAACAGCGATCACAAGATCAAACGTCCTTGTGACTAACAGCAGTAGGTATACGCCAGATGATGTAAAGAGGGCTGTGATGCAGGCAAAAATTAGGGCGGTTGGCAACCTATCTAGGGTTGCGCAGCAGCGAGAAGTTACACAAGGCGGCTAGCTGTTGACGGTTCTTAACAACATATTTCTACCGCCAACATGACCCATAAAAAGGAAGAAAGTCACATATTCTACTCACATATACCTTTACCGCTAACCAATTTCCACATGTATTGCAAAAGTATGTTTTGTAGACCATAAACTTGTATACAGGTGGAAAGCGGATAAAAAGGTGCAATTCGACACGATCAAATGCGCAAAACAACAAGAGGAATAAAAGCCCATACAAAAGTGCTACAAACTTCAACCAGATTCAGACTCAGCACGACGTTTCAGGCCAAATGGGCTTTGGCCCAGCCCACGGGGGCCCAGCCAGGGGGTCGGCCGCCCCCTGGAGACGCCACGTGGCCACCGCCTTTGCAGAGGCGGTGCAATCAATGCCCCTAAGGCGGTTGTCGGTGCTTTTTGCAGAATGCCCCCTCCGAAACCGACCTCAAGGCACTATATAAGGAGGGGGGAGGAATATCAACAATTCATCATTCCTTCATTCCTCAAGATGTAGTCCACATGAAGATACAAGAGAAGAAATAGAGAGGGAGAGTTTTCACTCATATCCTTAGCCTTTAGGTTAGGAATAGAATAGGGAGCGAGATAGAGAGTAGAGTAAGAGAAGTAGTAAAGTGACCGGCTCCATCCCCTAGTTGCACTAGTCGGGAGGCCGAAGTGTTGACTACTCTCCGCGCTGTACCTCTGCAACCCACTGTACCTCTACAACCCAACTTACTACATTGGAGTAAGAAAAGGTTGAGTTCTACTTTTGTTCTAGTAAGCTCTTGAGCATTGTCATCTTGTTCTTACAATCTTGCGGGTTCGTTGTCCATCTTTTGGTGGATACTCTAGTAGAGGAGCCTCTGAATCATTTGGAGGGGTTCCTGGCCAACGCTAGAGTAGTAGTTAATAGCGTAGACGTGGTGTCTAAGCTAAGAACTACCCTCGTTTGCCTCGTATCCCACGGGTGAGGGGTCGACGGCAGGTGGTGACAGCCCTGTTTGCCCTTAGTTTCCCCCACGTTCGGATACGGCGTAGAGCTATAGGCCGGAGTTACTTGGCAGACCAGGTATAAGCCGGTGCCCGAAGTAAGGTTGTGAAAACACGTTACCTTGTTCGAGGCTTCTAAGCATTAGAAGAACCTCGCTACCTAAGTCGTTCCCTCTTTTCTCTCTAGGGTTTATTAGATCCGTGACCTTGAACACTTCCGTTCCCTGAGAAATTACGATACCCTGTATACCACCGGGTGAAATGCTACAACGGTATTTCCGTGCGCTTGCGGACTTTGGCTGCTTCGCTAAGATTTACCAACTATCGTGCGGTATATGCTTGGCATATCACAAGGCAATGGCGCCATCCTTGTGGCATGTTAAGAAATACCGACACGGCACTTCTTGGCGCTTTTGCTGAGGATAGCTTAAAACCCTATTCTCTGTGATTGCGTTTAAGAAATGTCAACAAGCATTTCTGGCGCCGTTGCCGGGGATGGATCGTAAGGTCCATTCTTAGTAACGACGTTAGTAAGTGTCAACAAGCATTTCTGGCGCCGTTGCCGGGGAACGGTTTGTCGTTTTAGTCTCTGAACCTAGTTGCCCATGTATCCTTGTGTTGAAAAAAAATCTTTATCTTTTATCCTATGAAACACAAATACCATTCCCGTAAACCTACCACCATGAAGCTGGATTCAAAGCCAAACCCTTTTTGCTTCATCAGAGGAGTTCCACAACCCAACCACACCTTGTTTGAGGAGGCAAATTGCTTTTTCTCGTTCACTTCACACTTGGGTGAAATTGAACGACCTTTAACCTCGCTCAAACCAAAGTCATGTCCCTCTGGCCTAACAATTGTTGTTCTCGATGGTGGCCGAGACATAACAAGTGGTTCTGCATGACACATCTTTGGAGAATAAAAACTCTCCTGGCCAAGGACATGCCCAAAACAACAACCTAGAGACCAAACCAGATTCCACTTTTGAGCATGTTAACCTTACTTTTGAAACGTCTCATGTTTCATGCTCACCCATGGAGTCTCTAGAGTTTGTTTTGTTTCGGACCATATGCATCTATGTGGATCACAACCATTCTTGATTCTTGTTGTCTAACTTTTCGAGAGGATGGTTGTCGATGCCTATGTTTTTCATAGACATTGCAAACCCCGTAGTCGCATGATGGTGTTGACCTTGCAGCTTGAACGCTTGTGCTCAATGTTCGGTGGTGTAGCTGGGAACTACACCACCATTAATAGCTGCAAGACGAGATTCCCATGGTCAAGCTTATGACCCTAATCAAAGCACTGTCGGGAGATACCCCGGATTATCATAAAAAAATAGTTATCATGCATAAATTCCTTCTAAAAAAATAATAATAAAAACTTGCATAAATTTTTTTTAATAAAATATGAAAAAGAAAAAAAAAATCTTATATTGCTTTTGCATGAACTCTTGCAAAATGGATTTGAAAACTTTAAAATAAAAAGAGGCATGCATTTAAAAAATATAATAAAATAAAGTAAACACCATCTTTCCTTTTTAATAAAAGCAAGTTATATTATCAAGTTAGTATGCACCTTCGGGTATTCTTGTCACTAACCATTTCAGGTGGAGACTAAGAAGAACAAGGATGCATACAAACAATATGGAGCTACATCAACCTTAACCTTGGATGACCCTCGGTGATGGAATGCACTTAAAGGAAACCCTAACTCAACACTCAGCTTTTACACAAAAGTTCAAGTGTGGGGGAGGACGACAAGAACATCATAAACACTAAAGGTTATGCTAGCTCACCTTGCTAAAAAAAGGGAAAAAGGAGAAGGACTTGGGCCATCACAAACGCCCATGTGCCTTCCAAAAAAAATGAAAAAAAAAGAGATTGAAAAAAAATATTTATATACCTAAAAAAAAGAGAATGGGAAAGGAAGGAGGAACAGAGTGGTCTCATCATGATCCACCTGACTCCACCTCGTGCATACAAGTCTTGGTACACTTATCATCTCATACAAGACTAGCATCGCCATATTCCACGACCTTTGCTGATGACATCAAGGCCCATGGTCTATACACATTACTCGTGTATGTGTGTGTGACCAAAGCCTTGGTGCCCACCTGAGTACGATCTTCAAAACACCGCTACAGCTGGTTCAAAATTCAAGACTACAGATGCTGCCGATAAAACACACTCAGGTATGCAAAGGTAATAAATGTTCACCAACCCATTTGCTCATATTTGTCCCTTTACTTTTAAAATTCATGCTTCCTTTTCTTATGCCATATGCTCTAGTTTGGATGGATTCCAACGATACATCCATAGGCTCTTTAAATTAAGCATGGTGCTTAGGTTAAACTAGCCTCCTTTAATCAAGTTTAAACATGGTGTTTAATTTGATTAATGAACTTTGAGTTGTTGACATAAATAATAGAAATAATTCTTTTGCTAGAGATAAACCAAGGCTAGATTTGTGTAGCATGCTTTACCTTAGCCTTGTTTGAGTTAAAGAAGCTTGGTGAACAAATAAACTCTTGAAAAAAAAACTCTCTCGCTTTCTCTTTTCAAAATAATGGCAACCTTTTTTGATCCATGTTCTCATGAGCTTTGTGTTTCTCAATTTCCCTTAAGCATGGATTGTTCTTTTCTCTCTTTTGTATCAAAAAATAATGATGAAATAAT
>CM019825.1:167974308-167992397 GCA_009763385.1 Coix lacryma-jobi var. lacryma-jobi
CACCCAACACTTGGCGGACTGTCCGCCGGTCACTGATGACCTAACCAACCGAGCTGCGCAGCCACTGAATCGGCTGGAGCCCGATGGCCGGACTGTCCGTGCCTAACTTGGCGGACTGTCTGCGCCTACGGCGGACTGTCCGCGGCCAATATGGCGGACTGCCCGCGATCTCCCAGAAAGCACAAAAACTGCTCGGGTCAAAACCAAAATCGATTGGATCTTCACCAAATCGAACGGGGCTGCGACCAAACTTCACCCAAGTGTTCTTCTACGTGTTGGGAAGCTAATCCTAGGATATCATCGCTTCAATCCAACTACACCATGAGAAATCCGAAGAACACCGTAAAAGGGGAAGAACGAAGAACGAAAACGATTTCGGCTCGATCTACTTGTTCGTGAGGGTAGAGATGAATTCCTCCGGTCGAAATGTTCTCCTCACATCAAAGAACAAGTTGATTCAAACGGAATCACAAAATACGCAGCGAAGAGGGAGATCGGGGGAGGAGAAAATCGTGGAGAAAAAGGAGAACGCGAAGAACACGAAGAACAAAATCAAAACGCGAATTCCACCACGAATTTGACCCTTGGATTCAGAGGAATGGATGATTCATTAAGCACTCGGTGTCGGGCTACAAGCCACTCCAGCAGATCAAAGCTTGGATGGCGAAAAGCTCAAGAACAAGAGCCAACTCTCCCTAACCCTAGCCTCCTCTCACACACAACGCAAAATGAGAGTGACACCGTCCCCAAGGATACGGCTGCCCTAGCAGCCCCCCTCATATATATAGGCGCACGTCTGAAGACCAAAACGCCCTTACATTAAGCACTCAACCCAAATACCCCCCAGGGGTAAAACCATCCAGTCCTGACGATCTTCATCCGACGGCCACGCCCGCACATCCGGTAGCTTCGCCTCGACGCGACCTCCCGGATGCCGCCACGTGCCGTCACGTCGACCACCACGCCTACTCGTGGATAGCTTCGCCGCCGCGCCAGCCTCTCCACGCCGCCACGCGTCGACCGTCCTTTCGGACCAACCCCCGGTTTTGAGGCCCAAACCGGGAAACCGTCCACCCCGAGTTTTGAGGCCCAAACTCGGAAACCGGCCAGCCTAGGTTTTGAGGCCCAAACCTGGAAACCGTCCATCCCGAGTTTTGAGGCCCAAACTCGGAAACCCGCACGCCCAGGTTTTCAGTCCCAAACCTGGAAACCGACGATGGTAGCTTTTTGAGGCTCAGCTACCGAACCCGCACCGTAGACGGGATGTGGTTCGCACACCCCGACCACCGGCACCGATGCCGATGCATGTCCAGCCTCCACGCCGGGCACAACGCCTTCGCCATCCACCTTGACTCGGCCAACGGCACTTGCGCCGCACGCAAGCCCGTGTCCGACCTCCCGCCAAGTGACGCGACGCCGTCGTCCCGACTCGGCCGATGCACCGCACATCCCCATGTGCTCTTGCTCGCCGATGCCACGTGCCAGCTACCACAGCTGGTCCTCTAGCCTCTGGTCCGTCAGTCCAAGCCTCACGTCCGCCCTTCACCGCTCTGGGTACCTCGGCATGGCACGTCCGCCGCACGGCACGCCCATCCTTCACCGCTTCCGGTCCGTCGGCACGGCACGTCTCTACTTGACCTTTACCTCGCCATTGACCACTGTATCCGAGCTCCACACCTGCACATCAACACAGCCAAGAGACACATGTCGCACACGCACACCAACACATAAACACCACACAACTCAACGCCACCGGTTAGTCATAAACAAGAAGCGCATAGCAAGATATGGACTAAACCGGGTAAAAGCCTCAAACCTTCCTCATCAAAGTCAATCATTCATCATATATGTTCTCATAGGGGGAGACACCCACCTCCCCATCTATCTCAGTCATTTGCTCTTTCAGTCTTAGGGTTTCCTGCTCTCCCAATCCCCTGCTGTAGCTAGCTGAGATCCGCAGAGAACCATACCTCTGTGTACTGGAGATTTTGAGGAAGTGAGGCCGTAACCTCACGATTGTAGCGTGTGGTAGCCACACGGTTGCAGATCGATGTGTTGATTCGCGTTTTGGTTCGTGTTCTTCACGTTCTTCGTTTCTCCCCGTTTTTCCCGTCGCTCGATCTCTCTCCCTACTGCGTCTTTGCGAAATCCGTTTGAATCATCTTGTTCGTTTCAGTGAGGAGGTCATTTCGACCAAAGGAATTCATCTAACTCCTCACGAACAAGTAGATCGGGTTGATTTTGTTTTCGTGGCGCTTTTTCGGTTCATACACCTTCCCCTTCGATTTCCCGTTGATTGTGTCGATTTGAGCGGATGATTTCTTGGGGATAGTCTCCTAACTACCTCGTGATCATCCTCTCCAAGTTTGGGATCAAGGGATTTTGGTTTGGATCGATTTGGAGAAGATTTGTGTTTTGGGCGACCAAAATCGCCCTTTCGGGACAGCCGTGGACAGTCCGCGGTTTGACCGGCGGACAGTCCGGGCGTCGGGGATCAGCCGGATCAGTGGCTGTGTTCTTCGGCCGGGCACTGTTCATTTGACTGGTGGACAGTCCGCCGTTGGTTTTCGCGGACAGTCTGGGACTCGAGCAGGGGACTTCAGCAGCCTTGCTGTTTTGGTCATTTGACCGGCGGACAGTCTGCCCCTTGCTCGCGGACAGTCCGGTGCTACCGCGGACAGTCCGGGACCGTACCCGCGGACTATCCGGGATCTCGCAGACTAGTGCTTTTCAGTGCATTTAGTCTCCCGGCTTCTCGGCTTGGTTTTCGGACTTCTCGTTTGGCCCTAGAGTTCACCAAGGAATCTCTCTAAGTATCTTTGCTACTTGTTAGCATCGGTATTTGGGGATTTCTCGACGTAGCCATCTATCTACGTTTGGGACTTGGTTTTTTGGGGGCAAACTTGTACCGGTGCTTTTGGCTCTTGGTTCGCTATCGCTTTGTGGTGCTCCGCTGTGATCCTAGGGATCATCCACCCTCTTCCAAGGGTCGTGAGCATCATGTTCTCGGTCGTAGCTTATCGGGGTTGATTTTGGGACAGTAGGCCAAAGTTTCGAGAGAAATTTTGTTGGCTCCCATTCACCCCCCCCCCCCTCTGGTCGCCTTGTTATTGTATTCTTGGTCCTTCAATTGGTATCGGAGCGGGTTAAGGATCTTCCACCTTAGCCGGTTCCAGATCCATCGAAGGCGACATGGATCGCGGCGTGGGCAAACCGCCGTTTTTCGATGGGACGAACTATGCGTATTGGAAGATACGCATGTCGGCCTATCTCCAGAGCATGGGCTCTTCTGTTTGGGAGATTTGCAACAAGGCCGATTACGTTGTTCTGGCTGCTCGTGTCTCTCAGCTTCAGATCGATGAGCACGAGGCCAATAGCCGGGCACGTAACGCCTTGTTCTCCTATTTGAGCATGTCCGAGTTTGATTGCGTTTCTCACCTCCCCATGGCTCGTGAGATTTGGGCGACCCTCATGCGCTTCCATGAGGGAACCACTCAAGTCAAATCCCGTCTCTACGAGTCGCACAAGCAGGAGTATGAGAACTTTCGACATATGCCTGGCGAGAGCATAGAGAGTTTATTCGCTCGCTTTCAGGTTATTGTCAACAAGATGCGAGCTAACAAGGAGCTGTTGCCTTTCGATGATCATGAGAGAGCTTTGAAGCTTTTGCATACTCTTGATCGGTCGGTGTGGGACTCAAAGGTCCAGGCGATCATCGAATCGTCTAACTATGAGACCCTCACTTGTGACGAGCTCTTCAGTAAGCTCAAGTCTAGTGAGATTGACGCCATGTCACGGGCTTCTCATGAGAATCCTTCTGGCCCGACTATGGCTTTGGTTTCTGGCTCTTCTGCTAACCCCTCTGGAGGCTTTGCTCTTTCTTCACTCTTTTCTGTCACAGAGGACCAGCTGGAGTCTTTGGGGGATGATGAGTTGGCTTTGCTTGCCAACCGGTTCTCATGGTTCCACAACAACCGCATGAACCGTCGCCGCGGAGGAGGACGCTCGGGCTGTTTCGAGTGCGGCGACCCCGACCACTTCATCGCCAACTGCCCCAAGAAGAACAAGCATTCGGGGAAGGGCGATCACGGGCACAAGTACGACTCCGACAAGCGCAAGGAGAAGCACGTCCCCGCAAGGCGCAAGCGGAGGGGCAGCTTCGACAAGGAGTACATCAAGAAGAAGTACTTGGAGAAGGCCCAGGCTGAGCAGCGTGCTTTCTTCGCCACGCTCAGCGACGTCGACGGCTCGGATGACGACTACGCTTGCTCAAGCGACGACGAGTCCGAGAAGATGAAGAAGATTGAGGACAAGCTGAACGGGCTCTGCTTCTTCGTCGACGACGAGGGCTTCTGCACCATGGCCCTCGGGAAGGAGGTCGACAGCCAGCTGGAGGACACCCCTCGGAACGACAACGACGACACCTCCCAGGTATCTATGACCCATGATGAGCTTTCTGCTAAGGTCGATAAGCTAACTGTCGCGCTTCTTAGTCAAGATAAGCTGCTTAGGCGTGCTGCTAGAGAGCGCAAGGAGTTTAGGCAGAAGTGGGAGGACACGGTGAAGGAGTTGGAGTTTGCTAAATCCACCGTGGTCATTTCTGAGGAGGTTGAGTGCGAGTCGTGCACCAAGCACATGACTGACCTTCTCACCTTGAGAGGTAAGTATGCTGCTTTGGTTGGAGAGGTGGATGAGCTCCGGGCTAGGCCCAAGTTGTTAGGTGCGTGCAAGACTTGTCCTGTCTTGCAAACCGAGTTGGCAGAGAAGAATGCCAAGATTGAGTCTCTTGAGAAGGCCAACTCGGGTAGCACTTGTGTGAGTAGGTGTGCTTTGTGCGAGGGTTTGGAGATGGAGATTGCAAATGTGCAGCATGGCAAGATGCAAACCGAGGAGGAAAACACATACCTTCGGACCATCTTGTCATGGGTCTCTTGTAGTGAGCCGCAGCTCGGGATGATGATCTCCCAATTCAAGCGAGCTGCTGGAGGTCCTGGTGTTGATGGTTCAGCTTTTGGGAAGATTGGAGAGTCGAGTGGTCTGAACCCGAGTGAGAAGCCCAACTCCACCACTACTCCCAAACTTACCATGCTTCCACCCAAAGAGCCTCTCAAGCCTAACACCAAGGATGCAGTGTTTGAAGAACCTCCACGAGCTCCACCCAAGAACCAGCAGTGGGCTCCCAAACCCAACCACCTTAAGAACAAGCTAGATACAATGCCACCTATCCAGGAGGAGCTTATGCCACAGAAGGGCAAAGTGATCCAAACCCATAACCGTGAGTACCAACAACCCCCTATGAGAGCGGCGAGGTACCATTGTGAGTACTGTGGGAGAGATGGACACTTGGGTGAGTTCTGCTTTCGGCGCAAGAGAGAGGAGCGCCGCGACAGGGAGATGGACAACCCGGACATGTACCATCCTTTCCATGATGTGCATGTGCCAAACGTCCAGAGGAGAGCTCCGAGGAGAGCTGCTAGGCCTAGAGGTACAGCACCTCAAGGTCCTAGGCGTCAAAGAGGAGGTGCCCGACGGGGTCCTGACTTTGCAGGATACGGACCCCGTGGCGGAGGCTTTGTTGAGCGTTTCCCTCCACCGCGTTTTGACTATCGCGATGGACGCGCTTTCCTTAGCGGACCACGTTTTCCTGTGCATGGTGATCGCTATCCCCGTAGGTAGGCTAGGAATGGTTTTTACCCTGACCGTTCTTTTGAGCAGCCGGCCCAACACTGGTATTCTTCCTACTTCACTAACCCCAGTGTTGGATCGTATGCTCACCCTATGTCTTTTTATTGATGTAGGTAAAACGACTGGAGGACATTTGGTTGGTGGATTCTGGTTGCTCGAGGCATATGACCGGAAATGCCAAGTGGTTCTCCAGTCTTAGTCCTGTTGCCGGTAAGGAGTTTATCACCTTCGGCGACAATAGCAAAGGTAAGGTGTTGTCTCATGGGTCGGTGCGAGTTAATGAGCACTTTGTGTTGCGTGATGTTGCTCTTGTTTCTAACTTGCATTTTAAGCTTCTTTCTGTTTCGCAACTTTTTGATGATGACTATGAGATTCATTTTAAACCGAATCTCAGTCGTATTTTAGATCCTCAGGGCAATCTTGTATGTTTGATTTCGCCCTTTGGGAAAGTCTTTCGTGCGAATTTCTTGGAGTCGTTTGGTATTTCCCGCTGTCTTTTGGCTAGTCCTTCCTCCTCTGATCTTTGGAAGTGGCATAGGAGGCTCGGTCATTTAAGCTTTGACTTGCTTGCAAGACTTAGCTCACTTGGCCTAATCCGAGGATTGCCCAAGTTGTCGATGGAGAAGGATCTTGTTTGCCATTCTTGTAGACATGGGAAGATGGTTGCCGCTCCCCATCATCCAGTGACTCAGGTCATGACACAGTGCCCTGCAGAGCTTTTACACATGGACCTTGTTGGTCCGGCTCGGGTGAGCTCGGTTGGGGGAAAGTGGTACGTGCTTGTTGTTGTTGATGATTTTTCGAGATATTCGTGGGTCTTCTTTTTGACTGAGAAGACTGAGACTTTCTCTTTTGCTCGCAATCTGATTTTGCGTCTTCAGAACGAGTTCCCTATGAACTCGATGCGAGCTATTAGAAGTGATAATGGTTCCGAATTCAAGAATTCAGATTTTGAGAAGTTTTGTAACTCTTTGGGTTTGGAGCATCAGTTTTCTTCCCCCTACACACCGCCCCAAAATGGTGTTGTAGAGAGGAAGAATCGGACCCTTGTAGAGATGGCCAGGATGATGCTCGATGAGCATAGGACTCCTAGGCGATATTGGGCCGAAGCTATGAACACTGCATGCTACATTTCAAATCGCATTTTTCTGAGAGCTTTCTTGAAAAGACTTCTTATGAGTTGCGTTTTGGTAGACAGCCCAAGGTGAGTTACTTTAGAGTCTTCGGTTGCCACTGTTTTATATTGAAGAAAGGCAACCTGGACAAATTTGAGTCTCGTTCTTCTGACGGTGTATTTTTGGGTTATGGCACTCACACTCGCGCATATCGTGTACTTAACCTTGATACTAACCGAGTCATGGAGACATCTGATGTCACCTTCGACGAGACCATGGTTTGTCCTTCTTCTCGTTTTGAGCGTGCAGGTGATCATGAGGTTGGTGAGCCTCTTTTTGATGATGAGGACGAGGATGTTGAAGGCATGAGTGACCCAGCATCGCCTCCACCTGCTGTGCCGCAAAGAGCGGCTTCTACGACGACTCACGGCCCCGACACTTCTTCTTCCTGGGGGCCGTGGGATTCGCCACCCCGAGCGGTACCTTTTGTACCCGGGGAGGCACCAGCTGCTGTTGAGGGGGAGATCACATCTGCTCGGGAGGCGCCATGACACATCCAGCGCCAGCACCCGCCTCAACAGATGATCGGCAGCATCGATGAACGTGTCACTCGGTCCAGGTCACAGCACATTTCTCACTTTGCTCATTCTGCATTTGTTGCTGATTTTGAACCCCGAGATGTTGGACACGCTTTGACGGATCCCGATTGGGTCAATGCCATGCATGAGGAGTTAGAAAATTTTGAGCGAAATCGGGTTTGGGTTCTAGTTCCACCTCCTCCAGACTGTAAACCTATTGGGACAAAATGGGTCTTTAAAAACAAACAAGGAGAGGATGGCCACATTGTGAGGAACAAAGCGAGACTTGTGGCAAAGGGTTATAGTCAGAAGGAGGGGATAGACTATGAGGAGACTTTTGCTCCTGTAGCTCGTTTGGAGGCAATTAGGATACTCTTGGCTTTTGCTGCATCCAAAGGTTTTAAACTCTTTCAAATGGATGTCAAGATTGCCTTCTTAAACGGCTACATAGAAGAGGAAGTTTATGTTGAGCAACCCCCCGGTTTTGAAAATCCCAAGTTTCCAAACCATGTTTTGAAACTCCACAAAGCTTTATATGGTTTGAAACAAACCCCTAGAGCCTGGTATGATAGACTGAAAACCTTTTTGCTAGCTAAGGGTTTTAAAATGGGATGTGTGGATAAAACGCTCTTTCTCCTCAAGCAAGGCAAAGACACTCTCTTGGTCCAGATTTACGTGGATGATATCATTTTCGGTGGTTCTTCTCACGCTTTGGTTGCCAAGTTTGCAGACATTATGAGCAGGGAGTTCGAGATGAGCATGATGGGCGAGTTGACTTTCTTTCTCGGATTGCAAATTAAGCAATTCCGAGAGGGGACGTTTGTGCACCAGGGCAAGTACACCAAGGACTTGCAGAAGAGGTTTGATATGGGTGAGGCCAAGCCTCTTCCAACACCCATGTCGACGACGACGGCCCTGGATGCGGACAAGGATGGAGAAGCTGTGGACCAGAAGGAGTACCGAAGCATGATCGGGTCGCTGCTCTACCTGACGGCGACACGCCCGGACATCCAGTTCGCGGTGTGTCTGTGTGCGCGCTTTCAGGCGTCGCCGCGCACTTCTCACCGTCAGGCAGTGAAGCGCATTTTCAGGTACCTTCGTTTCACACCTGAGTTCGGGATTTGGTATTCTGCTTCCTCCACCCTCTCCCTTTGCGGTTATTCCGATGCCGATTTTGCTGGTTGCCGAGTCGAGCGCAAGTCCACTTCTGGGACTTGCCAGTTTATTGGTTCTTCTCTTGTATCATGGTCTTCTCGCAAGCAGTCTAGTGTCGCTCAGTCTACCACAGAGGCTGAATATGTTGCTGCGGCTAGCTGCTGTTCTCAGTTGCTTTGGATGATGGCCACTTTGCGTGATTTTGGTCTGAGCTTTACTCGTGTTCCTTTGCTTTGTGACAGCACGAGTGCTATTAGCGTTGCTAAGAACCCCGTGCTTCACTCGAAGACCAAACACATTGATGTGTGCTTTCATTTTTTGCGTGACCACCATGAGAAGGGTGATATCGACCTTCGCCATGTCGATACTCATCATCAGTTGGCTGATATTTTCACCAAGCCTTTAGACGAATCAACCTTTAATCGGTTGAGGGGTGAGCTTGGTGTGTATTTCCCCTTTTAGATGGGGGAAACATTTTGGTTCTTGTATAATAGACTGACTCTTTTTCGTCTGTCTTTGTTTTCTTTTGCATTTCAGCATACGCTTTTACATTCTGAGCTTTATGTATATAATCATTAGAATGTAACTATGCTCTATGTAGTATGCTCTGATGCTTATGTTGATGCTTGTAGCTTATGCTCTTTCTGATCACTAATACATGTTGTGAGCTGAGCTATTTTGAAATGGTGAATTTGCTTAATAAACTTAAAATTTGAAAATGTTCACCATTGAGATATGCAACTAGCATGTGTAGGATGTGCTGAATTCACTCGTGCTTTTCATATATGCTAGGTTGCTATGTCTCTAGTTCTGAGTCATTCACTTGCTTGGTCTGTTCATATCCTGTTTAAAATTGAACCAAGTTTTTAAGTGAATTGAAAAGATCGAGATAGGATTGCTTGTCAACACATCACAGTATCAAGACTGTTTCTCATTGCACTGTGAGTTAAACTTGAGCTGTGTAGTGTATGACCGAAACCGACGCTTTAAGCTTCTGATTGCTTCGGCATAGGCTTTGCTTGGTTGAAAAGTTAGGCAATGACAAGCTTTTAACCTCTCGCAATCACATGCTAATGTTTGAACTTGTGTAATTTCACCGCTGCAACTCCGATTTAAAATTGAAATCACAAGTGTATGTTTCATTCTATAGCATGATGGTTGAACTTTGCTAGGGGTAGTTCACCTTGTATACATGTTTAGCACTTGTTCAGATTCCTGTCTATACACGTGCAGTGCTATTTTGATGGTGACTATCTTTTGGCTAAAAACTGTTCACTATGCTCACTTGCTCATATTTCGTATTTGGTGATCAGTTTGAGCCTTTGCTAGCTTGAAGTGCTGTTGTTGAGTCATCGGATCAGAACTGTGTAGAGCATCTTTGCATTCACTTGACTATATTCCTGAAGCTGCTAACTTGCATTCTGACTCATATGCATTTTGGAGAGGAAGAAATTTGCTCTTTGGCACTTTTGATGGTGCATTTTCTGAGGGGGAGAACTTTGCTCGGTTGCTTGATGATACTTTTACTTGATAGTGCATTTTCAACTAAGGGGGAGAAATTGCAAATCATATGCTTCCATGTTCAACTAAGGGGGAGAAAAAAAATTCAAATCTTGTGCTTTCTGAGTTGGACCAAGGGGGAGTTTTCCTGGTTGTATGCACTATTTGAGGGGGAGTTTGCTGCTTCTTGATGACCGCAAGGTTTTGGTGTCGAGCTTTCTTGCTAGTTGTGTTGAGCCTCTGTGCCTCTGTCTTGAGGGACTAGCATTTGCTTCGATTTCTCAATTGGTGTCAAGCTCTTTTTCTGGAGTTTTCAATTGGTATTTGCTAGCGGTGTTGAGCCTGTTCTACCTCTTCTTGAGGGCTAGCTTTGCTTTGCTTGGTTGCGTTGAGCCGTTGCCCATGTCTTTGGGGACCAAGTTGTCTTGCTCTTTCCACTTGACCTTCTTCGGCTTTGCTATGCTTTTGGGTCATTTGGTCGAGTTCTCTCTACTCTCTCTTCCTTCCTTCTTCTTTCTATTATGATTTGTGTGAGTAGTTGGCAATGCACTCATCAAGGGGGAGATTGCGGATACATGGGTGTATGCCGAGTCTCGGAGTGATGAGTGATTGTCAACGGGTTTGATCGCATGTTCTTTGGCTTGTGTTGTGCAGGTGTCGAGCACGGAGATAGTGATCGAGGGCAAGGTGAAGGTCAAGTAGAGACGTGTCGTGCCGATGGACCTGGAGCGGTGAAGGGCGGACGTGAGGCTTGGACTGAGGGACCGGTGGCCTGAGGATCAACTGTGGTGGCTGGCAGCCTGGGACAGCGACGAGCGAAGACTTGCGGGGCATGGTGTTGCCTGGGTCGAGGACCTGGGGACACGTGTCGGTGGACGGGGTGCACGGGCGGTGCATCCCCTCTACAGCTCCGGTTTGGTGGTTGAGCCACAGAAAAACCACCAGGTGGACGGTTTCCGAGTTTGGGCCACAAAACTCGGGTGGACGGTTTCCAGGTTTGGGCCACAAAACCTGGGTGCTACGGGTTTGCCGAGTTTGGGCCTCAAAGCTTGGGCTGAGGACGGTTTCCAGGTTTGGGCCTCAAAACCTGGGCGCTGGCGGGTTTCCTGGTTTCGGCCACAAAACCAGGGGATGGACTTGGAGGCTAGTTTCCCAGTTTGGGCCTCAAAACCGGGGGTCGGCGTGAAAGCCTGGTTTCCCGGTTTCGGCCACAAAACCGGGGGTGCAGAGCGAGGGCGGCACGTGGTGGCAATCGGGAGGTTGCGTCGAGGCAACGCTACGAGTTGTGCGGGCGTGGTTGTCGGATCACAACTATCTTCGAGTTGGTCCAGAATAACCCTAGGGTTTAGCTGGTTCGCTCTGTAATTAGTTAAGGGTAGAGTGGGAATTAGGAATAGTTAGAATTAGGATAAGTAGGGGGAGACACCCACCTCCCCATCTATCTCAGTCATTTGCTCTTTCAGTCTTAGGGTTTCCTGCTCTCCCAATCCCCTGCTGTAGCTAGCTGAGATCCACAGAGAACCATACCTCTGTGTACTGGAGATTTTGAGTAAGTGAGGCCGTAACCTCACGATTGTAGCGTGTGGTAGCCACACGGTTGTAGATCGATGTGTTGATTAGCGTTTTGGTTCGTGTTCTTCACGTTCTTCGTTTCTCCCTATTTTTCCCGCCGCTCGATCTCTCTCCCTACTGCGTCTTTACAAAATCCGTTTGAATCATCTTGTTCGTTTCAGTGAGGAGGTCATTTCGACCAAAGGAATTCATCTAACTTCTCACGAACAAGTAGATCAGGTTGATTTCGTTTTTGTGGCGCTTTTTCGGTTCATACACCTTCCCCTTCGATTTCCCGTTGATTGTGTCGATTTGAGTGAATGATTTCTTGGGGATAGTCTCCTAACTACCTCGTGATCATCCTCTCCAAGTTTGGGATCAAGGGATTTTGGTTTGGATCGATTTGGAGAAGATTTGTGTTTTGGGCGACCAAAATCGCCCTTTCTGGACAGCCGCGGACAGTCCGCGGTTTGACCGGCGGACAGTCCGGGCGTCGGGGATCAGCCGAATCAGTGGCTGTGTTCTTTGGCCGGGCACTGTTCATTTGACTGGCGGACAGTCCGCCGTTGGTTTTCGTGGACAGTCCGGGACTCGAGCAGGGGACTTCAGCAGCCTTGCTGTTTTGGTCATTTGACCGGCGGACAGTCCTCCCCTTGCTCGTGGACAGTCCAGCGCTACCGCGGACAGTCCGGGACCGTACCCGCGGACTGTCCGGGATCCCACAGACTAGTGCTTTTCAGTGCATTTAGTCTCCTGGCTTCTCGGCTTGGTTTTCGGACTTCTCGTTTGGCCCTAGAGTTCACCAAGGAACCTCTCTAAGTATCTTTGCTACTTGTTAGCATCGGTATTTGGGGATTTCTCGACGTAGCCATCTATCTACGTTTGGGACTTGGTTTTTGGGGGGCAAACTTGTACCGGTGCTTTTGGCTCTTGGTTCGTTGTCGCTTTGTGGTGCTCCGTTGTGATCCTAGGGATCATCCACCCTCTTCCAAGGGTCGTGAGCATCACGTTCTCGGTCGTAGCTTCTCGGGGTTGATTTTGTGACAGCAGGCCAAAGTTTTAAGAGAAATTTTGTTGGCTCCCATTCACCCCCCCTCTGGTCGCCTTGGTATTGCATTCTTGGTCCTTCATCGTCCCGTCGCAGGACAGAGGTGCCACCCCGACCCGATGTCCCTCTGCGGGGAGCACGTGCTCCGTCGAGGCGTGCACCCCCGCCGATACCGCGACTCGACCTCCGGGCCGCCACGTGCTCACAGATTCAGACACTCAGATTAGTACCAGTGGAGCAGTGGTTCCCCAGAGAGCGGCAGGAGCAGGCTAGTCCGGATTTCTTCACTGTGCTCCAGGAGGACTTCTACAGAGGCTACAGGAACGCCGGTATCCGTCTTCTTTCTCAGAGAGTCTGTCCGCTAGAGGCAGTTGTTACGGCAGCAGGAGAGCAGATCCGCCCCATCCTCACTTATCTACCTGGTCTGCCAGACCTTCTGGGGTGGTCTGGCTCGTACATTGAGGATTGGGTCTTCCAGTTCTATGCTTCGCTTTGGGTGCACCCCGACCGAGAGACCATAGAGTTTGCTTTTGAGAGGGAGCACTACAGGCTATTTTTGTCAGAGATCCGGAGTTGGTTTGGTTTGAGTCGTTCACAGACCCGGATCCATGACCTCTGCTACGATAGGACGGAGCCACCCCGCCGCCCTCATGGTGGTGCCCAGCCGTCGACCGACTTGGTCCTCCCCTGCTTCACTGAGCCCTTCGGTGAGGGTTTGAGTCGCGCGCCTAGGGATCTCACCCCTACGACTCGGATCCTCAACGAGGTTCTTCGGCAGACCTTGCTTCCCAGGGTTGGCTTCCGAGAGGGTCTTTCTAGACTGCAGCTATGGCTACTCGCCTACATGGTCAGGCAGCAGGAGTTCGACGTCTGGGATGTCATTCTGTGTGAGATGGAGGACACCGTTGCTGAGGGCATCAAGGCCCGGAGACAGCTACCGTATGCCCACTGGATCTCCTATATACTGTGGAAGGTAGCTGCTACTACAGGTTCTCACCCCAGTCAGTCGCTCACTGGTTCAGCGACCGTGTTCCCCGAGTATAACATGAGTCAGCTGTTGGGACACGGTCGGGACCGCAGGCAGCCAGAGCAGCAGGCACCGACCAGTTCACGCCAGAGGCCTGAGGTCCCAGAGTCAGCTCGGGAGCAGGATGAGGCCGTCCAGGCACTCGCAGAGCAGGAGCTAGTAGAGCTCGAGGGTGGTGACACATACGTTGCCGAGGACCCCACCGACAGTTCTGACGAGGACTACCAGCTACCGCCCCGCTTTCAGCCGCGTGCACACGACTCTCAGGTCGGGCCCAGTGGTACTGCCTCCTCTGACCCAGCTTTACTTGCTATACTAGCACGGATGGAGGAGCAGCAGAGGACGGTGACTCAGGACATCCAGAGGTTAGCCCAGGAGCAGCAGCGCTTGGCACAACAGCAGGCCCTGGCACAGCAGCAGGCTTAGGAGCGCTCAGATGCCCTGCAGCGTCAGATGATGGAGCTACAGCAGCAGACACTCAGCTTCATGGAGCGACTTGTCAGTGGTCCTCCCCAGTGGCAGTGGCAGCAGCCCCCTCCTCAGCACCAGATCTAGTGGCAGCCACCGGTACCTCCGCAGCCGCAGTTTGGTCAGCCTCCTCAGTTTCAGCAGTTATAGTCTTTTGGCCAGAGCTCCTCTCAGTTCACCACTTTCACCACTCCGCCTGGAGGAGCTCCCGTCTTCAGTCCACTGCGTACTGGTTTCACGCCCAGGCCGACAGAGTCCCTCTACGCGACGACTACCTCTGTGACACGGGACCTGTCGGCTACTTTCAGTGAGCTCACTGGCTTCCCTACGCCAGACCTACCGGACCCTAATCATACGTCTACGGCTCCTGTCACTTCCACTACTGAGACTCTTCCGAGTTCCGTAGCTTCTTCAGAGCAGACCGAGCCTGTCCAGTCCGAGACGACCACGTCTGTGCAGCCTGAGTTGTCAGCTATTCCAGAGCTTCCGCACTCCGAGCCTCAGGCTAACATGACCACATAGACTGAGACTACGACAGAGACAGAGCAGACAGCTTCTGAGCAGGCAGAGCAGACAGCGCCAGAGCAGCCAGAGCAGTCAGTGCCAGAGCCGACCCGAACCGCTTCACCGCAGCTTCCAGCTCCAGAGGGTTAGCAGGCTACCGGCACCTCTTCTTCCGACTCCGACGAGTACCTACAGCAGTTTGAGTTTACTCAGTGTACTCCGGAGATGGCACCTGGCTCGTCTGCACCACCTCCGCCCTCCGACGCGTAGTATGGCGCTTGATGCCAAAGGGGGAGAGTGGATGAGTATAGCGATAGGGGGAGCGATGTGAGAGGGTTTTGCGTCTTTTGTTGTGTTATGTTCACATACGCTCTTTACTTATCGCATCTTTTGTGCATGTTTATGTCATATACTTATGCTATGGATCTTATGACATGTATGTGCTCACTTTGATATATTATATGTCATGTCATTTCGTTTCGCTCATTACTTGCGCTTAATTCTCACTTTATGATGTTTATGAGCTCTTTACTCTTGCACTTGCTATTCACTCTAACCTGTTGAGTGCAGGATGTTGGCATGATACGTATGAGCTTGCCCCTAATCATTTTCCCTTATTCATTGCAAGTTCATACATGTCATGATTTGAAAACCTCTTCTCTCTATACTCGATCTCGTGTTGTCATCAATTACCAAAAAGGGGGAGATTGGACGCATCTTGGCCCCTAGTGGGTTTCGGTGATTGGATGAAACACAAGATTACTGTGACTAACGTGTGTTTTGCAGAAACAGGAATGAGTTAGGTCACGGTAATGGCGACGATACGGGCATATGGAGTTCATGTCTCCTGGCGATGGAAATCGTTTCGGTTTTCAAAGGACAGACGACGAAGACGGTGGTAGGCTAGCTAAGTGTCGCATGGTGTTGGAGGACACTTAGGTAGTCTTAGATCTTTGTTTTTCCTTTGGCCGTACTATAAAGGGGGGGCGTGAATCAGTAGTTTGACCTAGATGAGTCTATTGAGGTAGGTGTGGTGCACACTTGTTATTTCATAGCCCTAGGTAGCTCAGAGAGATGCCTTATGTCAAGGGGATCAAAAGTCGTTTAGGCCGCGTCACGATCCGAGTTCATTTTGGCCTTGTAATAGGCATCGAACGCTGGCCAGGTGGGCATCGGACGCGTCCGATGCTCACCCCGACTAGGGTTTAGTCTGGTGCGTGGCATCGGACGCGGCCGTGCCACTGTTCACGTGCGCGTGAACTGGAGGTCGCATCGGACGCTGGCATCGGACGCTGAGGGCCAGCGTCCGATGGCCGTCCAGAGAGGTTCCAGAGAGGTCCAAATGGCATCAGACGCGTCCGGTGTAGGGGCATCGGACGCTTCCCAGCGTCCAATGCTCCTTTAACATGTCTGACAAGAGGGTACATGTAACACCTCTGGTGTTTAAGCATGTAATTAACTTGACATATCATCTTTAGCATCATTAATCATCTTGATCATGATTTCATGTGTATGCATTTGCTTAGTGTATCATTTTATGTGATGTACCTCTATTGCAAAAACCCTTAATAGCCCACTCCTTCCTATAGGGGCAAAATGGTAATTTCACCTCTGTGCCTAGTTCTATGTAATTCTTGTTCAAATTTAGTGCCCTGATGTTTGTTGCTTTGATCAAAGTTCAAAAATCAGATTTGAATTGAGTTTCCATTTGCAAAACCCTAAAATCCCAAACCCTGGATTTATTCCCTTTTAAATAACTTTTTCAAAATTCAAAATTTTGAGTTGGTTCAAAAAGCAAAGTTGTGAATCTGACCTAGAGGAACAACTTTGGTATTTACAGATTTCCTTGTTTCTATATAAAGTTTGCAGTAATTTCAAATTCATTCAAATTCCAGTTTTTGTCCCCTTTTCAGTTTCAAAAATTTATTCAAAAACTTTTGAGTTTCAGAAAAAATGTATATTAGCAAAGTTATAGGTTTTGTCAAATGGAACAACTTTCATATTGGAAGATTTTCAAGTTTCAGTTTGAAATCCAGAGTAATTTTGATTTGAATCAAGTTTGAAAAAGTGTCCCCTTTTCTGTTTTTGAGTATAGTTCAAAAACTATTTGGAATTTGAAAATGTTCATATTGACAAAGTTGTAGATCTCGTTTTTCTGAGCAACTTTGGTGTTTTGAGTTTTTGTCGCACAGTTCAATTTTTGAGAGTAATTTGCAAAATACAAAATCTGCTCAAAGTCAAAAGCTAGGGCATAGCCCTGTTCATCTTCCCAGGCGAGTCAGGGGGGGGCCCGGCCGCGCGCCCTCGCCGGAGTCGCGTGCCGCCGCGTGTCCGAAGCTCCTTCGGCCAAACCGACTCCACGCCGATGCTCAGCACTCGATTGCGCACGCGAACCGTCTCCAGCTGACTTTGTTCCCGTCCCCTACCGCCCGCAGTGCGTCGCCGCCACGCGTTCGCCGCCGGTGAGCCGTGCGCCCGGCCCCTGAGTGCCAAACCGCTGACCTCCTGGTGTGTAATCGATCGCGCACGCTTCACTCGTTCTTATCCGCCTCTGCTCAGCTGATTGCTCGCTCTCGCCGCGGCTATAAGAGCCCCGCCGAGCCGGCCGGAGCAGAACCCAACCCCGCCACCGTGGCCAGAGCAAACCCGAGCCTCCGCTTCTCTCCCAGCTAGCCCAGAAGCTCCGCCAAGTCCTTGCGCAGCTTCACCACCTCTCAATTTGGTCGCTACCGCCTCCGTTCGCCCGGCGTAGCTCGTCGTTGTCATCTCCGGCGAGAATCCCGTCGAGGTCGGGATCGTGAAATACTCCCTCTCCGGCCTTGATCATCCTCCACTGACCCCCGCATCACCTTCCTTGCTCCTTTGCGTCTCTGACTGACCCCTTGTGGTCGCTTGCGTCGCACAGGAACGCCGAGTCGACGATCACCGCCGTCCGCCGTCCGCCGGTCACCGTCGAACTCACCCCTCCGTTCATCCCCTCACCTCGCCGAGCCCCGCAATCGACGCCGGTGAGCTCCCTGTTGCTTCCCGTACCCTCGGTTTCGCCGCGGAGCGCCCGCAGTGGCCGGCGTAGCAGCGCCGCCGCCGTCCGGCCGCCGGCAAACGCGGGAAGGAGAAGAACAGTGCCGTTTTTCTTTTTCCAAACATGTGAATAGTGTTCATATTTCATCTTTTGTATGATTTTCTGTGTTGATCCAAAAATGCTGAAATTTTGTGGTAGACTCGTTATGCTCTGGAGTATTTTATAAAAATATAAAACTGACTTTTCTGCAAGAATTTGAAAATGAAAAATCTCCCTTTTAATTAATAAATGAAGGCTTTGGTATTTTGGAGAGTGATTTATAACTCCAAAAATCAGGGGACAAATTTTTGTGAGCTTCTTATGCCATGACTAGTCTCTGGTAAAATTTTGAAGTCGTTTGAGCAAGTGTTTTTTGAGCTTTTATTTAAGTTCTGAA
>CM019825.1:167992897-168010216 GCA_009763385.1 Coix lacryma-jobi var. lacryma-jobi
CGTAGGGAATCAGCGCCCTCGCCAACAGCGCGCAGCAAGAGACAACATCAGCAATCAGCAGCAACACCAACCAAAGACACACCAAGTGTCAACAAGAAAATGAGCACCCTCGCAGACCACCCATGCATCGGGGTGCTGCTAACCACGTTCAACTTCAGGTACATCAGACCAATAGTGTTTTAGATTTTGATTTATTATAAGGATCAATCCAAGAAAACAAGAAAAACATAAATCAATAATGTTCATTCCTTCTCTATCACTTATAAAATTTGTATTTTCTACCTCTTGCGGACAGATATGAAACAATCATCTACAAATGAACACACTGATTATAAGCATCCGGAGGAAGTTGCACAACAAAACAAAAATGACCAAACTTATGATGAACTTCCACAAGGTATTTAATTATATTGTTGCACAGGGTTTGTCAAAATGTTGTTTAATTTTAAAATTATATTAAAATTTTTATTTCATTATTTTACTTGCAGATTATACAATGACTAACAAGGATTTACATGCTCAAATAATAATAAAGTCATCTTTAGCCACAGAAATACTTGTGAAGATAGATGATATTTTTATCAATAAGGATCAATTGTCATGTCTTCTAAACTCAGTTAAATATCTCAACGACAAGGTAAGTGTACCAATTACTTTAAAATATTTCTATCTAATAAATAATTCTCTGTTTAATAAATAGTAATATATTTTTGTTATTTCAATATTTGTTTGTAGGTTATAAGTGCATATATCTATTGTTTAAAGAAACAAGCACATCTACAAGTTAGAAATGGGGTTAAGATATACTTTGAGGATCCTATTATCTCTGCACTGTTAAAAAGAGATGGCAATCTTAGAATAGATGAACATGGAAGCTTCATTTTAAGGATCGTTGAAAATTATCTAAGCCATGACATGGTAACATATGTTTCCATATTTTAATTATATGTTAGTTTAGTATATTTGTATTGTTTTCTACATATCCGAGACTAATTCATTGTCTTCATTAGATTCTACTTCAAATAAATATCAAGGACATACATTGGTATTTAGCTTTTCTTCATGCAAAAAAACATGAGATACAAGTTCTTGACTCACTGTGTTGGGAATCAAATCGAGATGACCTTAAAACTACAGTAAGTTACAATTGGAGCTATACATTTTATTTAGAAGTTTTACATTAATCCTCATTTATATTATATTATTTATTATTACTAATAAATATTTATATTTATACAGCTGCATGGTCTGCAATCTCATTTGAACATTATTATAAAAAAACAAAATTTGGTAAAAAATTGGGACAATCTTGATGTCACAATTAGAAGAACCAATCCAAAAAGATGGGTATGTATAATAGATAATAAGATTATAACATATAATGTACATATTTTGTTTTCAAATACTCAATGTTCTATAACTTTGCAGTTCATCATCTTGTGGTCCATTCATGCTTAAATTTATAGAACACTAGACTGGAGAAGCATTTTCTAGATCTATCACACAGGTATATATCTCTATCTCTACAACTAAAAAACGCTAAATGTTCAGGTGTACCGGCAGTACCAAACTTACCGACTCCCTGGCCTACGGTAAAAACCAAACCGGCCCGACTCCTTCCCTCGGTCCAAATCCTCTCCTCCTCACGCAGCTCCTCGGTAAAAACCAAACCCTACCCGTAGCTCCTCTGCTCCTCGCAGGGTGGGCGCGTGAGGCACCGGCCACCACGCGGCGGCGTGTCTCCCTTGCTCCCCAATCGGTGCCGCAGCTCCTCTGCTCCGGGCACGGCACGCGCGTGAGGCACCGGCCAGCACGCGGCGGCGTGCCTCCCTTGCTTCCCAATCGGCGCCGCTCCCCACGCGGCGGCACGCGCGAGGCCGCTAACCGGCTGGGACGCAGCGGCGCCGCTCCCCTGCTCGGCTCCTCCCCACACGGCGGCACGCGCGCGAGGCGCCAACCGGTCGGAACGTGGTGGGGCGTGGCGCCTCTCCCCTGCTCGGCTGCTTCCCACGCGGCGGTGTCCACTAGTACAGAACAGGCCTATTGCCCCGGGCCATTTTGGCCTTTAGCCCCGGACATGGAGCCGGGGCTAAGGAATCGGGACTAAAGCCCCGACCTTTAGCCCCGGTTCCATGGCCCGGGGCTAATGGAGGGACCTTTAGCCCCGGTTGGTAACACCAACCGGGACTAAAGAGGCCAGCCACGGTGGCCCGGCTGGAGGCCCCTTTAGTCCCGGTTGGTGTTACCAACCGGGACTAAAGGGGCCTCCAGCCGGGCCACCGTTGCTGGCCTCTTTAGTCCCGGTTGGTGTTACCAACCGGGGCTAAAGATCCATCTGCTTTTTTCTTTTTTCTTTTTCTGTTCTTTTCAATTGGTTATTGTTTTTGGTTTTACAATTACATTAGGTTTTCTAATACGTATTCTTCGCTGCTAATATATTCTATTATATTAGCCCAGTTTCAAATACACGTATTATTCTTCGCTGCTAATAAATATATATAAACACATAAAATTTACAATTACACACAAATGAAATATGAAACTATACATATATATATATATTATAGAGCTAGCTATACACACATATGTACATAAAATATACAACATTATCCATCATGCATGCTTAACTTGATATTTACACACAAATATAATACCGTTCCTAACTTAGAGGTCATACAAGTGTTCATCTTGGTTTGGCTTCATTGGTTCGTCTTTATTAAACCAATACTCGGTGCCAGACTTAAGGACATGGTCATTAAGGAAGCCCGCGATGGTCTCTTGAATTGCTTTGAGGCGGACCTTATCCATCACCTGGTTCTTCAACCATGTCTCCTTCAATTTGGATTAAAATAAAAAGAAAGTATTAACATACATAATATTTATGTAATAGCAACAAAAACTAAAATAAATTTATTTACATGTTACGTACTTGCTGACTCTGTAAAGGAGTTCTTTTTTCATACACCGTCAGAAACTCGCAAACATAGTACCCACATAAATTGTTTCCCGGTGACTGCCGTAGAACCCACTGTACAATATGTAAAAAGAGTACTCTCGGTTGAGCGTGCGTCTGCTGAGTGATGCTAATTAAGGTAAAGAGGCGGGGAGGTACTCTACAACTTACATTTAGGAGTAGAGGATCAGGAAGTTGTGCTTTCAGATCCGGACGGTGTTTCTGAACAAACCAAGTCCAAACCCTTCACAATAATTGGAACGTTAATTAACTATTGCAGAGTTAAAGAGCTATAGCAGGAATCAATATTTAAAGATCACATTACCCTCGGATAATATTAATCATATCTTGGTAATCTTCTTGTGGTTTTCTCAGAGAGTCATAGATTAGCAAACGACTCTCGTGGAGATCGATCACCATTAGAATCCAGTGAAAACTGCATTTATGTTTATATAGTCAACACATATATATATCTTTATGTCAACCTATAATAAAATGTGCATATGATAACAAAACTCACCTAAAGTTGTAGGGGAATAGTATATATCTTTTGTCCCTTTGGTTTACCAAGAACCTCCGCAAATTACTCTCTGTTTGAGTTTTCCATGCATCCGAGTGAGTATTGCTTGGGTGCTTGAAGACGATATATGGATCGATGAAACCAATCTCCTTGTCATTTTTACGCCTTAGTTGTCTCATCATGTTTCTGCACATGTTTAGAAACGCTTGCTAGCAGTGTGAGGATAATTACTTATACATATACATAAGCTAAAGTGAGATTATTAAAGGAAACAATCACTTACAGGCAGAAGCAGCTGACGAGAGATTTGTCGAGAGCGTCCATGTGGCAGAGCTGATGTAACTCATTAAACTGAACATATATGATGTCATCACCACGGAAGTAATCATGGTCTCTAATTCTGACGCAAATGTAGTCATCAGCTTTTCTGCCACACGCTGTAAGGTACCACTGATTTAGCAAGTGCATCTGTGTACCAAGATCCCTCAGGGCTGCTGGGTTGTATAGACTTTGGCCATATACATATGCCCTCTGCCATTTATCAACTTCTGGAGCACTTTTGATGCCTGCTTCTCCGAGTATGTTTTCCACATTCAAACCAGTTTCCTCGAAAAATGTGAGCAGTTGCGCAGGATCAACGTCTCCATATGCTCGTTGTATGATTTCCATGTTTGTACCGTATTCATTATCAACAACTAGATCTGGCACTGATTGCTTCTCTTGTTCCCCGAGCTGTGGGACACCCTTTCCTGCTCTCTTCTTTGCCTTCTTGTCCTCCTCAAGTGATTTGCTAAGTGTGCGATCATAGTCTGATTTTGGCGAAGCCTTACGGGCAGCACGTACCTTTTTTTGGTGAGCGTCCACAGTTTGCCTTAGTTTTTCAGGATGAACAAAAAGGTACGGTTTCTCCGGGTTTCGCTTTGCTCGACCACTAGCAATGGCAGCTTCGAAGAACTTGTTACAGTCTTTTTGCACTGCAGCGTCAGTCTCCTCCTCGGTCATGTCATATGCAAGTTTTGTCATCCTGGGAGCTGGTTTTCTCACAGGTGCTTTCTTCTTCGAAGGTGGTGGGGCTGACGCCTTTGTTTGTGTGACAGGCCTCTTCTTTGTTGGCGGTGGAGGTGTTGGAACCCGCCGTGGAGATGGGGCAGGTGGCGGTGTCGGAGCCCGCTTTGGAGGAGATGGTTGGGTCGGTGGCGGTGTTGGATCTCGTCGTGGAGGAGATGGGGCCGGTGGCGGCGTTGGATCACGCCGTGGGGGAGATGGGGCCGGTGGCGGTGTTGGATCCCGTCGTGGAGGAGATGGGGCCGGTGGCGATGATGGATCCCGTCGTATTTGATCTTGATCATCATCGTCCGCAACACTGTGATCATGTGGTGAATGTAGAATTGGACTTAGGTTGGGGGATGTCCTGCTGCGAAAACAACATGGTATGAGTATCCATTTATACTATTAGCTCACCAATACTATTAAGTTTCATTCACTAATTTCATACACACCTAGGGATAGGTTGTTGAGGAGGAGGAGGTGATGTGCCAGGAATTATGATATAGCGCTTGCGCCAACATATGAATGTCTTCTCCGCTTCTCCTAATGTATTCTCGCCATCACCTCCTTTAATGTCAAGTTCGACATTCTCGTAACCTTTTACCACCCTGTCCACCGAGACGCTAGCATATCCAGGAGGTATTATTGCTCCATGACTTCTTGGTGTCTTCGTAGGATCGATAGGAGATACAACACCTATAGCCACCATGACTGTGGTATTCCCCTGTGGAATGTGCAGTTCACATGTCGTGAGAGGCTCGGTGATGTCGTCCACAGGAAAGCGCAGTGCTGCGTCTGGGACCTCTGTGGAAGCGCAACTGCTTTTCATTTGCTCAGGGGGGCTGATGTTGACTCCCGGCTCTGATGCAGATTGACTTTGCATTGCTAACTGCACTTGCCTTTTTATTTCCTCGTTCATTCTGCCTTCAAGTGCTTTTTCTCGCTCAACTGCTTCAAGAGCCGCGGCCTGTGACTGAATAACCATTTCTTCTAACCGGCGCATCCGCTGTGCCTCCTCCTCCTTCTTTCTCGCGCGGCTTCTATAGGTCTCTTTGTCCTGAGGGAAGGCATGTACCCATGACAGCTCCCCATAGCCTCTGGTTCTCCCACCATGTTCAAGATTCTCCAGGGCGTATGTCAGCTCGTCCTTGTCTCTGTTCGGCTGCCACCTGCCACTGGCAGCCATATCTCTAGCATAAACAAATCTTTCTGCTGCTCTTTGGAGTTTTTCGCCATAGTGTACCCTTCCTGTTTGTTGGTCCAGGCTTCCTCCATGACCAAAAAACCAATACTTGGCGCGCTCAGGCCAGTTTATCGATTCTGGTTCAATGCCCTTGGCTTGCAACTCTCGTTCCATTCTTTCCCATTTAGGAATGGCACTCTTATAGCCACCTGATCCCAAGTGATGGTGGTATTGTTTTTGTCGGGCATTCTGCTGGTTCCTTCTGATCCGTGCCTCACTCTCTTCTGATTTCTTGAATTCTACAAACTCATCCCAAAATGGCCTCAACTTGACGTAGGCCTTAGTGTTGAAATCCGGAGTTTGGTCCTTCTTGATAAATTTGTTGTATAAGTTCTTCTTCCAGCCCTGGAATAGTGTTGCCATTTTCTTCATAGCCCAGTCCCGAACTCTGGCCTTCAAATTTATATCTTCTGTTTCAAGTGTGAAATGTGCAAGGACCTCTTGCCAAACCAGTTCCTTATCAAGATCAGAGACAAAACTTATATCAGGAGCACTTGCCTTTTTCTTCCATTCACGAGCACTGATCGGGATCTTATCCCTTACAAGGCACCCACAGTGGGCAACAAATCTCTGTGCATGTTCTCCAAGTACTTGGCCTGTTTTCTCGTTGAATTCTGAGATAATGTACCGGCCCTCCAACGGCTTCTTCGGACCTCGTACGGTCCTACTCTTCCCGGTAGTCGTTGTCGATCCGGAGGGCTACATATGTAGGAACAGTAGATTATAAATACATTTATAAATAATTTAGAATTTCATGTGCACATAGAGATTATTGTAGGTATATACCTCGCCAGTATTTTCTTGCATTATTTCTTCATAATCGGCAAAGTATTGACTGCCGTCATCTACTTCTTGATTATTGTTATCATCACCTGCTAAATTTTGATTAGCGCCGCTGTTGATTAATTCGTACATTTCCTCCTCCATGTTGTCAACTGGGTCGGCCATTCCTGCGAATGACATGGAGGATAATAAACACCATATTTTTGCAACTAACGTGCATAGGGTTTCGGGTTTTGGGTTTCGGGTTTAGGGTTTACGGTTTGGGGTTTAGGGTTTAGTGTTTTGGGTTTGGGGTTTAGGGTTTGGGGTTTAGTGTTTAGGGTTTCGTGTTTGGGGTTTCGGGTTTGGGGTTTAGGGTTAGGGGTTTGGGGTTGAGGGTTTGGGGTTTGGGGTTTAGTGTTTGGGGTTTCGGGTTTGGGGTCTAGGGTTAGGGGTTTGGGGTTTAGGGTTTAGGGTTTGGGGTCTAGGTTTTGACAACATTAAAAATAACATATATCCATGAAGACTATATTCGTAAAAATAACACTACCGACATGATCGAAAAGTCATATCCAAGTGATTATTCTATAAACATATCCAAGTGATAATAAACACCATATTTTTGCAACTAACGTGCATAGGGTTTCGGGTTTTGGGTTTCGGGTTTAGGGTTTACGGTTTGGGGTTTAGGGTTTAGTGTTTTGGGTTTGGGGTTTAGGGTTTGGGGTTTAGGGTTTGGGGTTTAGTGTTTAGGGTTTCGTGTTTGGGGTTTCGGGTTTGGGGTTTAGGGTTAGGGGTTTGGGGTTGAGGGTTTGGGGTTTGGGGTTTAGTGTTTGGGGTTTCGGGTTTGGGGTTTAGGGTTAGGGGTTTGGGGTTTAGGGTTTAGGGTTTGGGGTCTAGGTTTTGACAACATTAAAAATAACATATATCCATGAAGACTATATTCGTAAAAATAACACTACCGACATGATCGAAAAGTCATATCCAAGTGATTAATCTATAAACATATCCAAGTGATTATTCCATAAACATATCCAAGTGATTATTTCATAAACATATACATGACCGATATAAATAAATGTTTACATATCTAAAGACCAAATTATCTAAGTGATTATTCCTCCTCCATCTAACACATGCAAAGGACACACCGTTGATGAGAGGACGACGACGGACGACGGCGAGGATGATGTCGCGGTGAGGACGACAACAGACGACGCCGAAGATCACGTTGCGGTGAGGATGACGGCGGACGGCGCGGTCAACGCGACCAATCTCTTTTATCTACATGTGTGTAAACATAATATCTTGTTAGGGTAAAAACTATTTTCTATTTTCAATTCATATGGATTTCTATTTTCCTTTTCCTATTACACACAGTGCACACACTTTAATTACACGTACACTGCACACACACATGCATACACTGCACACACACGCACACGCACAAACACTTCACACTGCACACACACACATGCACACACACGCACACGCACACGCACACGCACGCGCGGTGGCACTCCTCACCGGCAGCGCGAGGACGGAGGCACTCGGCCGGAGCGGCCGCGAGACGACGGCGAGGACGAGACACGACGGCACAAGGGGAGCAACGGCCGGCGGCGAATGGCGAGGATGTCACGACGGCGGCGCGCGGCAAAAGCGAGCTCGACGGCAGAGGGCGCCGCGAACGACGGCGAGGGAGGCCGAGGGCACCGAGGACGACGCCGAGCGGGAGAACGAGATGGCGGCGAAGGCGGAGGCGGCGGCGCAAACTCTGACGTCGATCTGAGGAAGGAGGAGGGCCCTGTGCCCTATATACGCGGGGCACCTTTAGTCCCGGGCCGTGGCACCACCCGGGACTAAAACACCTTTAGCCCCGGTTCATAAGCCCACCCGGGACTAAAGAGGGGGACCTTTAGTCCCGGGTGGTGCTACGGCCCGGGACTAAAGGTACCTTTAGTCCCGGGTGGTGTTACGGCCCGGGACTAAAGGTTCTTCTCCCGCCTTTATTTTGGGTTAAGGTACCTTTAGTCCCGGGTGGTGTTACGGCCCGGGACTAAAGGTTCTTCTCCCGCCTTTATTTTGGGTTAAGGTACCTTTAGTCCCGGGTGGTGCTACGGCCCGGGACTAAAGGGTCTTCTGCCGCCTTTATTTTGGGTTTTCTGTGTTTTGGGTTTTGAATTAAGTTTTGGCTATATTAATATGTTGTAATACTTGTTACTTGCATAGTAAATTCAATATTAGGCATAAAATTACTTAAAAATAGCAGTTGTGTTTCCTTTTACATTATTGTATTGTAGAAAATTTTGTAACATAAATTCTTTTTTCTTTTCTTATAATAACAAATACAAATGTAAATAACAATTTATATTTTGTTAATGCAAAAATATAATGTTAAATTTAAATATCTGAAACAACTGGTGCTCGATAGGAAAATATTTTTTGCATTATATGAACGTTAAATTTTGGGTTGTTTATCTTTTATTGTCCAAATGCACGATAGAGAAATTCACTCTTAAATTACAATTTAATTTTAAAAGATAAATTTGTGTAGTTCATATACGTTTCTGTGTCATATTGGTCTCAAAATTTTTCTTAGGTTGTCACGTGGCACGGGTGAGGCAACCAACAAGTTTGTGTTTTTTCGGAGATGGTTTGCTTCCTTTTCCGGTTTAATTGAATTACCGCACACTCTCACCCAATAATTATAGGGTCAATTAGGCCTACCAACAAAATAATCCAGAATGGAGCCAAACTTGTGGGGCATCGACACTGACATCAACGAACCATGACTATGCATAATCATTATTAGTTACACGAAAACTGTAATATATATCAAGCGGGTACACTGGTGATCTTTTTCTTCACGTATGTTCCTTGGTCATGATCATGTCGTAACCATGGAGTCTCCTCAGCATTTAGCAGGATGCTTGGGTCTTTGGTCACACTGAAGGGCGGTATTCGGTCATCTTTTTCATAATCTTCTGACATGTCTGTCTTGTCCTCAATTCCCACGATGTTTCTTTTTCCTGAAAGAACTATGTGGCGTTTGGGCTCTTTGGTTGATTTATCATCATTTTTCCCTCTCTTGGGTTTTGTAGACATGTCTTTCACGTAGAACACTTGAGTCACATCAGCAGCAAGGACGAATGGTTCACCTTTGTATCCAATATTGTTGAGATCCACTGTTGTCATTCCATACTCCTTGTCAACTGTTACTCCGGCTCCGGTCGCCTTGACCCATTGGCATCGAAACAAAGGGACTTTAAAATTAGGTGCGTAGTCTAGTTCCCAAATCTCCTCTATGCGGCCATAATATGTTTGCCTCTTCCCAGATGGGTCTGTGGCATCTACGCGAACACCACTGTTTTGGTTCGTGCTCCTTTGATCTTGGGCCATGGTGTAAAATGTGTTTCCATTGATCTCATACCCTTTGTACGTGAGGATGTGCCATGACGGTTGCCTAGCCAACAAATATAGTTGCTCATCAATATTGTTATTACCCAGACATTCCTTTCGCAACCAAGTGCTAAAAGTATTCATGTGCTCACGTGTTATCCAAACTTCATTCTTCTCTGGAAATTGGGATCGTAGGAACTCCTTGTGTACATCGATATATGGATCCACCACGGTTGAGTTTTGAAGAACTGTGTAGTGCGCTTTATTGAAATAATCATTCCCCGTACCGATATATGTTTTCTTCCCTAGTGTCCCCTTTCCACATAGCCTCCCCTCGTGCCGCGATTCAGGAACACCAATCGGGTCAAGGTCAGGAATGAAGTCAACACAGAACTCAATGACCTCCTCTGTCCCGTAGCCCTTGGCGATGCTTCCTTCTGGCCGAGCACGTTGGTGAACATATTTTTTCAGTACTCCCATGAACCTCTCAAAGGGGAACATGTTGTGTAGGAACACAGGACCGAGAATATGAATCTCCTTGACCAGGTGAACTAGGAGGTGTGTCATGATATTAAAGAAGGATGGAGGAAACACCAACTCAAAGCTCACAAGACATTGAACCACATCATTCTGTAGAGTAGCCAGTTCTAGTGGATTAATTGCCTTCTGAGAAATTGCATTGAGGAATGCACAGAGCTTCACAGTGGCAAGACGTACATGTGGAGGTAGAATTCCTCTTAAAGCAACCGGAAGCAATTGCGTCATAAGCACGTGGCAGTCATGCGACTTTAAGTTTAGGAATTTCTTCTCTTGCATATTTATTATTCCCTTTATATTGGAGGAGAATCCAGATGGGACCTTGATGCTGTTTAGGCATTCAAACATGATTTCCTTCTCTTCATTGCTAAGAGTGTAGCTAGCAGGTCTTAAGTAATGGCGTCCATCATCTGTCTTCTCTGGATGTAGGTTGTCTCGTTCTTTCATGCGCTGCAACTCTTGTCGTGCTTCAAGTGTATCCTTAGACTTCCCATACACACCCATGAATCCTAGAAGGTTGACACAAAGATTCTTTGTCAGGTGCATCACGTCGATCGCGTGGCGGACCTCTAGTACATGCCAATAGGGTAGCTCCCAAAATATTGACTTCTTCTTCCACATGGGTGCGTGTCCCGTAGCGTCTTTCGGAACAGGTTCACTGCCCGTCCCCTTTCCAAAGACTACTTTCACATCCTTGATCATCTCAAGTACATCTTCCCCAGTTTTGTTGCGAGGCTTGCTCCGGTGGTCTGTCTCACCTTTAAAATGCTTGCCTTTCTTTCTAACCTGGTGATTCATCGAAAGAAATCGACGATGCCCAAGATACACTACCTTTCTACATTTTTTCAAATATACACTATCCATGTCATCAAAACAATGTGTGCATGCATTATATCCCTTGTTTGACTGTCCTGAAAGATTACTTAGAGCAGGCCAATCATTGATTGTTACGAACAACAATGCTCGCAGGTCAAAGTGTTCCTGTTTGTAATCATCCCACACACGTACACCTGATTTACTCCATAAAAGTAGGAGTTCCTCAACTAATGGCCTCAGGTAGACATCGATATCGTTGCCAGGCTGCCTCGGGCCTTGGATGAGCACTGGCATCATAATGAACTTCCGCTTCAAGCATAACCACGGAGGAAGGTTGTACATACATAGAGTAACAGGCCACGTGCTATGACTACTGCTCTGTTCCCCAAAAGGATTCATCCCGTCCGTACTTAAACCAAACCTTAAGTTTCTAGCATATTTTGCAAATTCTGGGAATTCTCTGTCTATTGCTCTCCACTGGGACCCATCTGCAGGGTGTCTCAACATGTTGTCTACCTTACGGTCTTCTTTGTGCCATCGCACCAACTTTGCATGGTCCTTGTTTCTGAACAGACGTTTCAGGCGTGGTATTATAGGAGCGTACCACATAACCTTGGCAGGGATTTTCTTCCGGGGACGTTCTTCACCCTCAACATCGCCAGGGTCATCTCGCCTGATCTTATATCGTGACGCGTTACATACAGGGCATTCATCCAAATTCTCGTATTCCTTGCCACGGTACAGGATGCAGTCATTAGGACATGAATGTATCTTCTGGATTTCTAAACCCAAAGGACAGACCACTTGTTTTGCTTCGTACGTAGTGCCGGGTAATTCGTTAGGCTTCGGAAGCATCTTTTGTTTTATAATCTTCAATAATTGTCCAAATGCCTTGTCAGATACACCATTCTGTGCCTTTCATTGTAGCAACTCAAGTGTTGTGCCCAACTTTTTTTGTCCATCTGCAGCAGACGGATATAGTAATTTCCTGTGATCCTCTAGCATACAGTCAAACTTAGCCTTCTCCTTTTCACTTTCGCAATCTCCTTGTGCATCACGAATGACATCACCAAGAGCATCATCTTCAGCGAGTGTGTCTTCTGCACTTGCCTCTTCTTCACCTTCCCCCATTGCAGTATCACCAAAGTCACCGTATTGAGCAATAATGTCATCGTCAGGGTCCAATTGTTCTTCTTCACCTTCTTCCATTATAACCCCAGTTTCTCCATGCTTCGTCCAACAACTATAGTTTGGCATGAAACCCGACTTGAACAAGTGTGAGTGAAGACTCCTTGAGCTAGAATATTCCTTCGAATTATTACAAAGGGCACATGGGCAGCACATAAAACCATTCCGCTTGTTTGCCTCGGCCACTCTTAAAAAATAATGCACGCCATCAATGAACTCTTTTGAGCGACGATCGACATTGTACATCCAGTGACGTGTCATCGTCTGCATTATATGACATATCACATAATTATATCGATCTCTCATTCTTATAAACAAATAAAATTATAAAATGTCTGACATGAAATTTAGTAAGAATCACTGGTGGCATAAAAGTAGTAGCAGTTGAACTTGTCTAATTAATTAATTATTACATCAAGATAACAGTGCAGCCTAATCCACTTGGCCACAACCAAAGCAACTAACAACACCTGCACATTTTTCCCACATCACAGTCCAACAAGATGTACTGTCTGCCACTCCAACCGGATAGGAAGGTAAGGTAGGGGTAGGTGCAGTAGGAATTGAGTTGATTCTTGAGTTAAAAGCATCTAGAGCTGCAGAAGCTTCCTCAAAAGACTTGTACTTTTTATGCACAGCTCCCTTAACTTTGAGGACATACTGACTGCACTCGGCCCAGCTGGTGTAAATACCTGGTTTGGTGCCCTCGAAAACAACATACCAAGCAGGCATCCTTCTGCGTTTTGTAAACTAAAGTATTATATATTTCTAATTTCTATAAACAACTAATTTAACTGATCTCTATTTCTCCAAAATAATAAAATATACTAATTAAACCGGTCACATTTTGTAAACTAAAGTATTATATATTTCTAATTTCTGTAAACAACTAATTTAACTAATCTCTATTTCTCCAAAATAATAAAATATACTAATTAAAACGGTCACATTTTGTAAACTAAATTATTATATATTTCTAATTTCTGTAAACAAATGATTTAAATGATCTCTATTCCTCAAAAAAAAAAACTAATTAAACTGTCACATTTTCTAAACTAAAGTATTATATATTTCTAATTTTTGTGTAAACAAATGATTTAAATGATCTCTATTTCAAAAAAAAACTAATTAAACCGGTCACATTTTCTAAACTAAAGTATTATATATTTTGTTTTTCTAAACCGGTCACATTTCTCTAAAAGACTAAAATAAACTAATTAAACGGTCATATTTTGTTTTTAGATTAATAATTTGAACTATCAAGTCAATGAACTCAAAATAGCTACAAAAATGAATAACTTAAGCTAGTAACCTTTCAACGAGTCGATGGCGGTGTAGATGTGATGAAATAAATCAATCGCCGGAGATGTGTTAACAAACAAAAATCACCGGAGGAGAAGAGAGCAAACAAGCAAGCAAGAGCAAACAGTGACTGAATGAAGAAAAATGAAGACAGGAGCACGGGCACGGCTGGAGGTAGAAGAACATTTCAAATATAGGGAGGGACATTTAGCCCCGGTCCTTATTCCCAGCCGGGGCTAAATGTTGGCATTTAGCCCCGGCTGGGTACACCAACCGGAACAAAACCTTTTAGTCCCGGTTGGTTTTACCAACCGGGGCTAAAGATGCCAACATTTAGCCCCGGCTGCATACACCAACCGGGGCAAAACCTTTACTCCCGGTTGGTGTTACGGCCCGGGGCTAAAGATGCCAACATTTAGCCCCGGCTGCATACACCAACCGGGGCAAAACCTTTAGTCCCGGTTGGTGTTACGGCCCGGGGCTAAAGGCCAGTCTTTAGCCCCGGTTGGTAACACCAACCGGGACTAAAGGCCCCTCTGACAATTGAGCCGTTGGGCTGGGGAGCTTTAGCCCCGGTTGGTGTTACCAACCGGGGCTAAAGGACTTTCTAGTCCCGGGCGCAAATTTTTCCGTGGCTAATGCTGATTTTGCAAATCGTCCAAAGGCCTGTTCTCTAGTAGTGCACGTAGCCCAGTTGGTATGGGCGCTCAAGAAAATGTTCTGATTTTTTACTAGGTACCACCAGCCACTAGGGTTTTTCATGACAGTGTCTCGATTCTCTTATACTTTGCTGACAACAAGCTGTTTAACTATACTTCTCTAACCATTTCTTAGATCATCTTGTCACTTATTGACTTGAGTTATCTAGCTAAGTTTGTAGAAACAAAACGTTTTAGGTTGATTTTGGATATAGGAAAACCTTGAAAATAATTTTTATATGCTCTCATTCACCCTTCTTTGGTCTTCGTCTCGGTCCTTTGATATTTTGACTACACACATATCAAATATGAAATATACATATAAATGTGCCATGTAAAGGGGTTAACGTATGAATAGTGATTGGAAACATACAGATTTATTACTAACAAAAGTTATAGCAACTAGACAAAATATAAGGATCCCTAAAAGTTACTATTACTATGAATAGCAGTGATTGGAAACACAAAACGCGTGGTACCTCTCTAAGCAACGCAGGTATTCAACCACCCCCTAAAAGTCAAATTTTAGACGGGGACAAAAAAATAGTGGTATCTAAAAATCGGTTTTCAGAGAGCAACTGATATTTTCGGCCAATTAACTCTATAAATTAAATTTATAAGGTGCATTTTGAAACATCAGCTGTCTCTGTAAATAGATTATAGATTGCTCTATCATCTAATCCTCGAAATAATTTTCAAACATTTGAAAGTTTCCCGGTAGATTTTAAACTTTCATTTCACTCCTATCTCGTCGATGTCATTTAGTGCCCCATCACTGGTATTGGCGGGTGTGTTTAGATGCATTCATTTTGGAAAATGAAACACTGTAGCACTTTTGTTGTTATTTGATAAACTTTGTCCAAATATGGACTAACTAGACTCAAAAGATTCGTCTCGATATGTACATACTAAAAGTACAATTAGTTATTTTTTTACCTACATTTAATACTTCATGCATGTGTCCAAACATTGATGTGATGAAAAATTTTGCAAAATGGGAGGAACTAAACACACTACTCTGTCCGTGTAAAAGAAAGTCGTTTTGGATAACAACACGGTCTCCAAAGTATAACTTTGACTCCTTATTTTTATAAAAAATATTTATTAAAAAATAATATGTGTATATTTTTATGAAAATATTTATCAATACAAATATATTCCTATAGCTTTTACATTTTAAAACCTAATAACTTAAAATTTATTCATGATTTATATTCCCAATGTTTGATCAAAACCTTGTCAAAATGACTTCCTTTTGCTATACGGAGGGAGTACAATACGTATTTAATAGATATTATTATTATTATTATTATATCGCTAACGTCGTTGTTTACACGAATTGTCTGATCGAATGCTAACGACGACGTCGCACTATACATTGTAATTTACACTACTGTCTGCAGATTTCCATTGATCTAGGCCTAATAATTTCATTTCCACTTGCTAAAAGACGCTGGCAGCATTTGCCCTAGTCCTAGCTTGGATAACGTCAACGAACGATCGTGGAAATTGCCTTTGACGTAATACATGAATAATTTCCCGGAGATCGTCCCCCGTGTGTAGTGTGGTGGCATTAGGGATGTTCTGAAATTGCAAGGAAACAAATGTACTAGTTAGGTTCATGACGGTAATTAATATGGTTCACTTTCAAAATTTAGCAAACTAAAGATTTAGCAAGCCATGATTTCGATCGGCTAGTATTTGGTTGACTACCAAAGCTGCTTGTCAACCTCTTACATTTGGATTGCCAACTTTTTTGCCTAGCTTTTGGTTGCCAAATCTTTGACATGAAAGAATTTTGGCTGCAAATAAACCAAGCAAGGCCCCCTTCAAAGATTATTTTAAAATGAAAGGAGTATTCTGGAATAGCAGAGGTCTACCAGACTTGGCTAAGCATAGGTTTTTTGGCAGAGTTAGTTAAGGAGGAGCAAATTAATTTTATTGCCCTCTCCGAAACTCTAAGAGATTCTTTTCCGGATCATGTCCTCAAAAATCTTTGTGGCGGACTTGACTTCCTTTGGCATACCTTGGCGCCCCGTGGTAGGTCCGGGGGCATCCTTCTCGGTGTTGATCTGAATATTTTTGATATTGGAGCCATTGACGAGGGAGATTTTTATGTAAAGTTTACCCTAAGATATAAGACAAATGGCTTCAAATTTGTTCTTTATGTTGTTTATGGGCCAGCACAACATATAGACAAGAGTGCCTTCCTTTCTGAACTCGTCAACACTTGTTCTAAAGAATCCTTCCCCTATATTATTAGAGGTGATTTCAATATAATGAGGTCCCCAGATGATAAAAGCTCTGGGGATTTTGATCCTAAGTGGCCGAATATTTTTAATGCGGTCATCAAGTCTCTGGATCTAAGGGAGATAGTGATGTCAGGCCGCCTATACAATTGGGCGGGGCCTGGCGATAACCCAACTTATGAAAAATTAGATAGAGTTCTTGTTAGCACGGAGTGGGAAGACCAGTTCCCGTTGTCAACGGTCGAGGCATAGACAGAAACATTTTTGACCATACTCCCCTTATTCTTAATACTGCAGCTTCGACTCACCAGACCGAAAACAGACCCTTCAAATTTGAAAGGGGGTGGCTTATTCGGGATGGTTTTCATGACATGGTTGCAAATATCTGGCAATCTCAAACCTTGGGGTCAACCACTCTAGAGCGTTGGCAGTCTAAGATTCGAAGACTTAGACAACATCTAAGGGGCTGGGCAAGGCACGGCACGACAGGGTCTTATAAAAAAAGAGAAGAAGACGTTGTTAACTCTTTTAGAGAAACTGGATAAGAAATCTGAGAGTAATTCCTTGTCTGACCAGGAAATTAATCTTAAGCATTATCTAAAAGA